>CAUYSK010027981.1:0-51422 GCA_963575035.1 Avahi laniger
CATGCTGAAGTTGAGTGATGAGGTATTCAGTGTGGATTTGCCCTATCATTCTAAAGTGCGTTGGCTATCCCAGGGACAGGTGTTAGCCAAAATTTTATCTCTGTGAGAACAGTTAAATTTTATGAAGAACAGAATCAGCAAAGTGAATTATTGAAAGAAAATTTCTATAGGAATGTAGCATTTCTGTGTGATATCACGTCAAATTAAAACGACTTGAATATTTCTTTGCAAGGTAAAACTAAGTCTATATATGAAATGTGGCAAAAAAATTCAAGCATTTCAAAAAAAGCCATCTTTTTTCAAAACACTTCTTCTTCAAAAGGAAATTTCAGATGAACATTTTCCCCAGTTAGCAAAAGTCATTGATGAGCAGGATGATACATGTGAATCATTTGAAGAATACTCAGCTGCTATACACCTACTAATTGGAGAACACCATGAAAGGTTCACTCACTTTGAGAAACATGACATCACACTCAAATTAGCATTTTAGCCTCACCTAGTTGATATCACCAAGGCACCTAAAGAACTACAGATGGAATTGATTGAGCTCTCAGTAGATGACATCTTAAAGTCATTGTTTGATGCTATGAAAAGTCCAATTGAAATATGGAAAAATGCAGTAGAATACCTGAACTTGCAGCAACATGCCCGAAAAATGTTTTCTTGCTTTTCAACCACTTATTCCTGCAAATCTACGTTCTCCTACCTGACCCAAATCAAGACACCCTTAAGGTCACAAATGACTGATACTCATCTAGAGGATCAACTGAAACTGCAGACCTCTATGCTGCAACCAAATTCAAATGTTTTCCAACCAAAAACAGACACAACAAAGTCATTAAAAGGTTAGTTAACTTTAAAATTAACAAATAGTTTTCATTTGTTGAAATCAGTAAGTATATAGTAGTTAGATTTTTACAAAATAATGTATATTTTTAAGTATACTTAATTGAAGTTTCTTGAATGC
Source organism: Avahi laniger (assembly GCA_963575035.1). NCBI lineage: Eukaryota > Metazoa > Chordata > Mammalia > Primates > Indriidae > Avahi > Avahi laniger. The sequence continues at coordinate 971 of CAUYSK010027981.1, forward strand.
AGCCTTATTTGATTACAACTAAATTAAGGCGGCCTTCCAAAATGAAAATGTTCCCCCTCACCTGGCCTACACTAATTTTTAAAAACCTCAAACTGATTTTCTCTGGTTCATACTGAAAAGAAATAAAAGAAAAGAAATCACTACTGATGTTAACAAAGCCCTGACCCAGCAGGATCCCTTAACCCAATAGTCTTGTCACAGTTTTCTAACGTCCTGTGCTCCCAAAGCGGCTACTGGTCCCACTGAGGCAGGATGTTCCTACGACGCACTGCTAACAGCAGTCACTAGAACCGAAACAGCAGAGTGGTCCACAAAGTAATACGTCGGACAAGCAACTTCTTTTTAATAAAGTTATGTTTTTGGCTACATGAGCACCGAAAACCGAAGTTAAAAGTTGTAGGAGGAGAGAAAGTGTTGAATCTGAGGATTCTGTTCATTTAACCAAATACATATAAATATTTCGCCTGATTTTACAGGATTTCACATACGCTTATTTTCTTCTCTCTTTCTGCATAAATAATATGCCCACATTTCTATCTCTCAACTCTGTTTCCTTCCTAGCAGGGCTTTTCCTGCTTGGATTACTCCTATTTTGGTTTAGTTTCTCAGCAGGGATGACTCACGTTCCCAGGGCTAGGAAGAAACGCATCTTACTGCTCTCTCCAGTGTTTGTTTTTCGGCAAGTTCCCAAACACAAACCTGAAGTCAGCCTCGGAAGGTGGCGAGGGTCTCTCTGCTGCCAAGTCATTTGATGAGCATGTGTCCGGCCTCATTTCTGTCCAGCATCCCACTGCGATTGTGAAGGTGGAGGCTGGCATGGGCATAGTTACATAGTAATGCCAGCTTGCGTACCCTACGAACAGAAAGAGAAAAACTTTAGTGAGGCCAGTATATGGTTCCGGACCTATTCTGTATTTCTTCTCCTGAGGCACTTAAAGAGCTTGTGTGATAAGCTGGTAAGCGCCAGTTCTTGGGGGTGGGTCACATTAACTGAAGGGGCATTATTCCAGGATTCGGGGAAAGCATAAGAGGGATGATGGCTTCAAGGCAGCCAAGGAGGTGTGGGTCTCTTCCAGGTTGAAGCCCTTCACGTGAGGCTATAAATAAAAGGGTGGTGGTTGAGGTGGTCACTCACACCTGCAAACACAGAAGGGCATAAGCTGTATGCTCCCATAGAGATAAGAATGTATCTTACTATCTTTACTGCTTAGCACAGTATTTGGCATTAAAAAAGATGCTCCATTTATATCTGTTGAATGAACAAATGACAAAGGAATGGTCACTTCTGTGCTGTAACTACTTTGTCTAATTTTAATTCAAATCAGTCAAAAATGGACATAGAAAATACATGAGGCCAGGGAAGGGAGACAGCTGGGTTTTAGCACCAACTCAGAAACTAATTAGCTGCAGAAGTTCAGGTCTGACCTTCCCTATCGTTTTTATCTGTTTAGCTGGTCTGCCACTCCTCTTTGAGCAGATGAAAACCAGGCGTAAAGGTTCACCGGAGCCACAGACTCCCAGCTGGTCTGTAACAGGGATGGGATTACACGTGGGGCTCCCCCCCCCCAGTCAGTGTGTACTCTCTACTTGGTCCAAACTTTAGAGAAGGCTTTTTATCAACAGAAGGAATGATTTATAACTTATAACACTATATTTCCCTCATTTTTAAGATGGGAAAATCATTTTAGTGTTTCTGAAATCTCAATGTGTCATACAATCAGATTTAACATAGTATCTTTTTCTGAGCATGTGCTATAAATTGATGGTATGTCTTAAGGGGAATTGATATCATCTTGTATTAAGGAACACATTTCTCCACTCTTCATATTCCCATGGGGAGGAGCTTCCATTAGAGTAACACCTTTTTTTTCGGTCCCCTTACAAACTCCTTTGTAGGAGCTATTTTTCTCTTTCTTACTTTAAATTTTGGAGGGTTAAACACCCACAAAGTGACCTGCGGTTGTCAAATTTGGTCAGTGAGTGGATACAATGTCAAATTCAGGGTCAAAATACTAACATGTCCACACTGGCCAGCAGATCTAACATGACGTTTTTCAAAGTGCTTTACTAGTAAAAATCAATAATAGAGGTTGGATTTTGATCTCCCTATGCTTGGCTCCTCTGTTTATCTCTCCACTAATTCTGAACTCAGGAAGGTAGGAAAGCAAAAAATAAATAGGATTTCTGGTGAAATTCAAGTTTGGAAGTCATTAGAGGAGATACTTGAAGGAGACATACAGAAGGGCATGCTCGGAACTGCTGGAAACCCACAACAGAGGCAGCCACCCTCTCAAGTTTGCTTAGAAGTTTCATCCTGCTTTTGGAACCCAAACGGCCATTCTTGAGATCCCTCTCTTTGTACCAACTAAGAAGTTGAAGGCATGCTCCTCTTTAAGGAGACAATCAAATCCAGTGATGCTGGAGCCAATCCAGTGATTGCTTCTACTGGGCTTGAAGAAAAACCACAGCCTTACGAGAATCACTGCTCTGATCCCAAGCCAGTGAGAAGTGGGTAGGGACAGTCACAGGACTCTCGACGAAAGCACGACATGGATCTGGCATGACAAGCTATTCCATGCCCACCTCCCTAATTTTTCCACTTTCCCATAACTACTTCATTCTCTGCAATCTGATGCCTCCTGTGATTGCTCCATGAAAAACGTCAGTTTGTACTGGACAACATAATGAGAGCTGGAGCAGGTGGGAGGGAGGGTGGAGATGGAAGGAGAGGAGAGAGGTTGTGCGTGAAGAACTAAATCTTTTGAAAGGACTCGGTTTAAAAAAAAACCCTCAAATAACAAATTTTATTATTCAAAGGGCTGTGAACTCTCATTGTTTCTGTGAAGCACATTTTAGAGTATTTACCATGGACCGTTAGATTTTCCTTTTTAAAAATGTAGACCCTGGGGGGTTCAGTAAATAAGCAGCAATGATACGGCTTTCAGATAAAAATGGGAGTTTGAATGAATCAGGGCTCCTCTACTTCCTCCCAAAACCCCACTAGAGGACAGCAAAAGGATTTCTTTTAAAGGCATAGACCAACAAGAACAGGAAGAATAAAACAAGAATCAACAGCGACAAAATAATATTGGAAGCTAGAAAGCAGATGGGAGAGTGGCAAATGATGCAGCACAACTAAATTAGCAGTTGGGAAAGACAAGACCCACCTCATTTTATCCCCTAGAAGCTCCAAAAGGCTCTGAGGTAGAGGAGGAGCTAAACTAAGCAGGCCTGGTTGAACGTCTGTCTAAGAGGGGTTCAGATCCACGACCGCCTCCCCCACTATGCACACCTGGGCCCACCCTACACCCCACATTCCAGCTAATAACTGGAGGTTTATTTTCCAGAGAGTAAGAGAGGGCCTCTGGACTAGGGAGTAGGGATGGGGGAAGGAATGGCACAGCTGAAGGCAAATGAAGGGATTAGATGAACATATGCACAGAGGATGCTGAGATCACCAGCCATTTTCTCTTATTCGGTTCCCAGAAGGCTGGCAGCCAGGCTTTCACCCTCCACCCAGGAGAATGAAGGAAGCAGACCAGCCAAGAGAAGATGCTTAAGGACACTGGAAGTTTTCTGTGATCAGCCCACGGTGAAGCTCATGGTTGATAAGCCTTCTGCATGCACTCAGAGCTTCCAATCAGTATTTTGGCCCCCTACTCCTAAATGCATGCAGACAAACAAGGACCTCCAGGCATTTTTAGAAAGCCTCTAATGCAAAACCAGGAGACCAAAATAAACAGAAACAAGCAACTTGGAGGGTAGTAATCACCCAAGAAGAAAAAACTTCAAAAAATATAAAACATACAAACGTTGAGAATTAAAAGAATTTATTGTAGCCCTGAAACAAGTACAGTATAGTATTTAAAAAAAGAGAGAACTCATAATTAAGGAAAATTAAAAACATGATAGAAAAAAAGAAAAACTCAATAAAAGGGATATGATAAAATATAAAGCTGAAATTTCCCAGAAAGTAGAGTATTAAAAAAAAAAAAAAGACAAAAAGATGATGAAAAATAGAATTGCAATTCAGGAGGTTCAAGGTCCAAGCAAAAGATAGACGCTCCAGAAAAAGACAACAGAGAAAACAGAAGGGAGGAAGTCATCAGTCAAAAAGTTAGAGAAAACTGCCCTAAACTGAAAGGGGCATGAGTTTTCAGACTGAAGGACACAAAATACCCAGGACACTGGATACAAACTGACCCAGTAAATTAATCAATCGATTAAAGTAATCTTAACAGAAAAAGAACAATATTTTTGGTTCTGAGATACTACTAAAATGATAATATAACTCAGAAGGAAGAAAAAATTGAGAGAGAAAAAGTAGGCACCATGCTGTTAAGAAATCCTTTTAAGAATGAAACACTATGCACAACAGCCTGTCTCCCTACTTCCCTGTATTGAATTTTTGACCTGAGTTTTTGCTGCCTGTTTGGTTCTTGTACCATCCATCTAGACCATGGGCAAGATGAGACCTGTGGAAACAGCAGGAACTGAAACTACTTCCAAGAGAAAGCACTGCTAATGGAGTAAGAGGTATTTGTTAGATCCCCACACAAGGTCACCCAGAATCCACAGTGTCTAATCACATCATGTCCGAGCACCTTTCTCAGAATGTTGGTACCCTCTAGGTGATGCGGGCAGGACACTGTAAGCCACAAAGGGATATGGCGGGGCAGAGAAATGGAGATTAGCAATAAGAAACTCAGAGCCTTAAACGACCCAGAGTTTGGGAGTGAGATGGCAGTAGTGATAGATAACAAAACCTGAATCTGAAGTTAAATAATGGAAAGAAAATGATTTTTTTGGAAACGTATTGAAAATATCACCCAAACCCATATTTTAAATGCTCAAGATGATTTCCTCCTATACAGCCCACAAGATTTTTTATTTTCTTAGATTCCTAAAGTTCCCCTACTAAGTGAAACTCATACAAAATAAACTGTTTCATATTTCAAGCTTTTGAAAGCAAAAATGTTTCTTGGCTACCAAGTAAGAGTAGATCAACTGGCTGGGCCAAAAAGGAACCAGCCAGGAACCCAGTTCCCAAAGATCCTGATCGAATTCTTCTCAGAAGCTTCTCACTAGTGTCTGGCCCTGGGCTTCTTGCCCTGATCCTGGGTGAATGCTGGAGCCAGCGCTGAGATCACCGAACACTGCCAGTGCTCTGGGGAAAGTTTTTATTCATTGTTATGAGGATATTTCTAGTATCCTCATTTAGTAGAAGAGTCTCTTTTGAGTTGTCCCTTCATGGATTATACCAATGAGTCCAATCTTGCAAAAAGACTGCCCACTGCCACAGGAACACCTGACCTCATCTTCAAATCACCCTGCAAAGACTGCAAATAACAAGGCGGAAACACTGCCATCAGAAAGCAGAGCACACGTTCCCAAGACAAAGAGAAATAATTTCTAGATTGTCTATTGTGTGGGATAAGCCCACCTTGCAAAGAGAACTGATGAGAGCTTATTTCTCTTGGGTATGTCCATTGATTGAGGTCCAGCTCTGGAATCTGATGGCTGGGGTTCAATTCCCTGCTCCACATTCACCAGTTTGGGCACATTATTTAATCTCTCTGTGTATCAGCTTCCTATTGTGTAACAATGGAATAATCGCCATATCTATCTCACAGGATTTTGTGAGAGTTAAATTAGATAATATATATAGTGATATATATAGTAATCAACTAGACATAATAACTGGCATATAGTAAGCGTTCAAGAAATGTTAACTGCTGTCCTTGTCCTCATCGTGGTTGTTGTCATCGTCATCATCTGCAAGCTCTCATCTTTACAGCTGCCTCCCCCTGTTCAGGCTGACTTTCTGAAGGCAGAGGCGAAGAATGTTAAAAGTATGGCTGCCACATGTGCACTGAAACCCGTGACCTGATGAGGCCCATGTATGGGGTTTAAGGTTGAATAGCATTAAAACGCAGTATACACAAAGCGATCCATTTAAAGGAGAATGACAGCCTAAAGGGGCCATCCTGTATGACTTCATATAGAATGGGCCATTTGGAGACTATTTGAACGGTGTTTACTTTAAATGAGCCATCCTCCATGAAACAGACAGTGAATGCCTTCATTTTCCTTTTGATTCGATCTACTTGCACTAGACTCCGCCACTACACCAGCTGCAAAACAAAGAGAACACGCTGTACTTGAATTAACCCAGAGTTTTTCCTCTGCAGAGGCCAGAAGCCCATCACTCCACTGGATGATTTCACAGCCAGGCCAGGATTCACCAGCAAGTTACCGAGAGGCGGGAGATATCAAGGGGCCCTGAGGAAACACCGCTCCCTAACTATGCGGGCGTGCGCAGCCACCCAGCTTGCCCTCCCTTCTGGACAGATTCTGTAAAGCTGGACTTCTGACCTCCTCAGAAAGAGATCGGAGCTCCTTAACACCCCTAAACTACTTTCTCAAATTGGACCATATTTGGGGGAGAAAACTCTCATGCATCAATTGTCTCACCAGTAAAACAGATGTATCATACGAGATGTTGTTCTTTTAATCACAACAGCAGCAACTGCAAGATCCAAATAGACATTTTCATCTCCAAAACAGGAATGAAATTTTCCTTATAGATGACTGTGCTTTTTGTAGTTATAAGAGGATCTGAAAGGGGTCAATTTTCAAATCACAAGAGGTAGTTTTTAAAATTTAGTTTTGGAAATAAATACCATAAAGGATACAAAATTATAGCTAGATAGGGGGAATAAGTTCTAGTGTTCTATATCACTGTAGGATGACTATAGTTAACAATATATTACATAGTTTCAAATAGCTGGAAGGAGGATACTGAATGTTCCCAACACAAAGAAATGGTGTATGTTTAAGATGATGGACATGCTAAGTACCCTGATCTGATCACTCTGTGTATCGAAACATCACTATGTACTCCATGAATACGTGCAATTATTACTCAAAAAAGAAATTTGAAAAATACATGTCATAACTAAAGAGTGTTAAAACAATTATTTTTCTCACTAACTACTCTAAAAACTGTCCTATGAATAGTTATGAAGATTCTGTCTTCCACAAGAGGAAGAGTATCAGCGAACGAGGAAAAGGGAAGAACACGATGCAGTAGTCAGTTTATGGGGAGAGAAAGAACTTTTTATCCTAAACCTGTGAAAAACTTTGCTAATTATTTGAGAAAATCATTTTTTCATAAAAGAAAAAAAACTTAAGAGAAGAAAAATCAAGATACTGTAATTATTTTTACACATAAGTCATGCCCACTAATAGTAAATTCAATGCAAAATTTATGGAAAGTCAACGTCTTATTCTTAGGAGAGTCTTGGATAAACCTACTCCATAGAATTCAAAGGCACGGCCACAACCACACACACATAATCACTCTGCTTCTACAGAGGCGGACTGTTTATCTTTGCAAAGTTAAGTATCTCCTAGAACTTCTTGTATTTAAAGAGTTATTGTTTTCACTGAAAATTAAAACAGGCATCCATTTTACCTTTTCGACCTCTCCACTATCAGAGACAAAGAGCATGAAGCATTCAGAAACATCATATTGATACATGCTTGTATTTAACATATCATATTTCTTTCTTCAATTCTTCTACAGCCCCTGCTTCTTGCCTACCTCAAAATCATTTCTTTCTTTAGCCACAATTCCTTATTTCAGAGCTTGTTGTCCAAACTATTCCATATGTTAAGATTATTTTGGAACAACTTTGTATCACAAATTAAAGATGCTTGACAATATGTATAGGGATATGTATGTATAGGAATATGTGCATTTATAAGTTTATACAGGCATACTACATATTACATATTTTAAATATATATGTTATATATACATGTGTACAATAAATATGTACATAAAAAGGAGGGAAACCTCCCCGTTTTGGCTGCTCTTCCTCTCCTGGCCTCCTTCTCCAGAGCTTGGGTCTTCAGCAAACCCCAGCTTTCTTTCTCTTCCTACTTTTTTGATGCCGAGTCTACACATTCTGGTTTTCTAAGCTACCGCCACTCTCTTGAATACCCATAGCGTGACTGTCTTTCGTTAGCTCTTCTCCGCTGTTGCTCAAGGGCTGTAACTGGCATCAGAACAAAGGAGACAGTAAGACGCCCTGGGCTGGTAGGCACTGGCACTGTCTGACCAGGCGATGTGCCAGGTCAGGCCACCGCTTTGCAAGCACTGATGCCACCCGCCAAGGCTTCGAGTTTCCTTCCCTGCAACATGGTACCGCCTCAGGCACAGGAGACCCAGGAGAGAATGACCTTCAAGATCATTCTTGCGAACTAGGTAAAAGAGCGCCACCTACTGAACACAAGTGCCTCCAGCGGTTTTGAGATTTTCCTTGTTGGCTAATGGAATACCTAAAAAAATACATCGCACCAGGCTTGTTATTCCTAGTCTCACCAGCCATTCTGACCTATGATACACATGACCCAGTTCTCCTTAAACTTAAGTACAAAATGGGTCGGTTAACTGGACACCAAATCACACTGCTCTGGATGGTCACAGGGTTAAACATTAGTACCTTATTCACATGGGAACATTCATGAGTGTCAAGTCCAAGACAAACATCCACAGCAACAAGAACTGGTATTTACATGCCTGCCAGAATCATTGTTGTCCAAAAGAAACCATGATGACTTTCACATATGTCGTGTATGGTAAAGTGCAGGGCTGGGAGGGTAAGCAAGATCTAGTCAACAACAAATCACAAAACAAAAGAATCAACTGACAAAGATTCAGAAAGTATTGACTCACCAGCACCTTTCTAAAGGGAAAAAGTGAATATATTTATTCTGCACTCCTACCCCTTAAATACACATGAATATATATGTACTAGCCCAAAATAAAGTTTTCCCAGTTTTAGAAACAAAGAGCTTTCTCTACTTTGCATTCTCTCTTTGTGGGGAAAACACTTAATCATAACCATTCCTAAATGCTTTTTAATTTACCATTTCCTTATACGTAATTCCTGGTTACATACTGTGGGAGTAGTCTAAATAGTATTGCTCATTTTGAGCCATCAAGAGGGAAGAAAAGTTGGCTTTCAGTTGCACACAGGAGGGAATGGTCTCTCAAATCTTGGCTTTTTCCTGGAATTTCCCACACAAAGTCAAGAGAAAGAGAATGTCAGAAAGCTGGTCTACTGGGCAGGCCAGAGAGTAGCATTTTGCCCAGAATGAAGTAATGTCTACAGTCTTTCATTTACACAGAAAAATGAAATCAGATCCTATGCAAGGGCACATGTAGTTTTTAACACCTTTCACTTGTTCATATGCTTTTTCGCCTTCATTTGGAAGGAGCTTAAATTAGGCATTCTCCTTCATTTACTTTAGGCTTCCCACAAAAAAATAGAAGCAGAGTATTTTATTTTCCTAAGAAGTAGGAATATGCCAAATCATACTCTGTAAAAATAAAACAGAATCAAACAAAAAAATTGCCAGAAGAAAATAATAATGTACTAAACCAACTTTTTTCTTTAAAATTTATTGAGGCTAGAGAAAAAGGTATAAACTCCAATCTGCAGCATAACTAAAAGAAATGACCCCAAAGTCAATTTTGTCTTTCGACAAAATGTTTCTTCCCTGAACATATTACTTGTCTGATTACAAAGAACACATTTATCCAATAAATAAATCCAACAAATAAATAAATAAATAATACTAAATACAAATAAATGCCCTTATTGTATACATGGCACTGTATTAGGCACTGGGTCTCCATGCTCAATAGCATTGTTACATTGGGCAAGGATACAGGCCAATAATAACACACACATCTCTGTCTGCCCAAATGGGATTATGCTGAGGAAGTTGAATAATAAAGGAGTTAAATAAGTTAATCTAAATCTATGGCCTTGACTTAGCTAGCCTTCCTGAGAAAAGAATAATGACCACTCAGCTAATAAAATTCTTACAATGGGCTTCACCCTACAGCCCAAACCATTAGCCTTCTTTTTAAAAACAGGAGGAATGATTTCCCTTATGAAGCAAGGGCTCAGAGGTCTGTTTTCTGATTTCCATACCCTGCCCAAGGGCTGCTGTCATTTCTGTCACTGTTATCTGCTCACAGGTGCTTTGCTTCTTTGGGGAAATCAGCTGGTGCCTGGCAAATGCGCTAATCAGGCTGATGTGTCACTGTGATGGAAACTGTGACTTGCTGGGTTGGGTTTTGCTGCTCATGTTTTCAAGGATAGCTCATCGTTTGAAAGGGCATTGTGCACACACAGTGAAGGTCCTATGAGACCAGTCTACCAATCTAGAAAACATGACTTAGAAAGGAAATAGTATCATCATGTATCCACTCATTCTTTTTCTCTAAGGAGTGTAGATTCGTTTGTAGAAATTACTCCATCCTCGGAAGAGCCATTTTGGTCCTGACAGAGCTTTAGTATACTATTTCCTGGTTGTCCTCTGATAAATTCCAGCTGTAGGCTATAGGAGAAATTGCAGTATTAGGTGTGGAGTTCTTTTTCCTTTTCTAGCTCAATCCTCCCTCAGTTTCAACTAGTAAAATCTGTTCTGTCATATCGTATAAGGTGTAAGTGGTATGAACATAAGCAAATTCTAATAAGCATCTACTTTATTATAACTACGCCCTAAGCTGGAATTCTGAAAAAAAGGTCCACAGATATATTCCTGGAAGTATGAAAGTTTTCCACGAAAAATTTAAAGTTAACTCTTAATTTTTTGATAATAATCTTCAAATAGATAAAAGACAAACAGAGATGGTAGAGGTTAACAAACTTTTTTCTTTAAAAGGCCAGGTAGCAAATATTTTAGGCTTTGTGAGCTTTTATTGCAAATACTCAACTCTGCTGCTGTAGCATGAAAGCAGCCACGGACAATGATCATGATCCAATAAAACTTTACTTACAAAAACAGGCAGTGGGGTACATTTCGCTAGTGGGCGATGGTTTGCTGACTCCTGAAATCCTCTGGGTATCTCTGAGTATTATCACGTGATTTCAGAGTTCACACGTGAATCAGTGTGTAGGATTGCACAGGGACATGTGGGACTGCTCTAATTCTTGAGTGATAATGAGAAAAGAACATAAGGATGATGCTTCTGGCTGAGGAAAAGCCGAATGACATCACAGCATGGTATGTAAGCAAAAGCTTTACAGCACATACAAGACAGTGGTGGAGATAATCACGTGGGTAAATCACGTGGCTCAGAGTAGAACAGATGTTTAATCTCAAAAGAAACTGCGTGGAGCCATCAGCCCCACATTCATACTGTGAGGGGTAATTTAATTTCAGCAAAATATTAACCCTTACATTAAACTTAAGTTGTTAATTTGAATTTTATTGATGTATTAGTTTGGTCTGTGTTTAATTCATAATTTTATTTTCAATTTATAGATATATAAGAGTTATAAACATAGTTTATATTTAGTCTCAGGTCTACAGTTTTTAAAATGTCATTCTCATATAAATAATTTCAGTCAACCCTGGTGAACTGTGAGATTTTTTTCCCCCCGCTAAAAAGAAAAATAATGCTCAAGTCTGAGAAGCACTACCAAACACAAGGCTCTACTGCGGGGCCAAACCATGAATGAGAAAATATGCAGGCTTCGTGAGCTTAGGGTAGGGAGAGCCACATCTTAGGAAGCGTAGTTATCATGAGCAAACTGTTTTACAGACAGAAAAGGGAGCTGGAGGAGCCCAGGTATTAGTGCCCGGTTGAGACTGCAGTGTTTCATGTACTCAATCAATCCAGCGGATCAGGGAACCAAATAAAGGGGGTAGAAAAAGCTGCTATGTGAGTCTAGCAGAACCCGACTAGACAATTGCCAACGAGACACCAGAGCCGGGATAAAGGCTAACTAACCTTTCATCTGTTGACGTGACAGGGGGTTTCGGTCAGCACACAGCGGAGAGTGAATGGAAAGAAGGGAGATCCACACGCTTTATCCTGTCTGTTGGTACACATCAGAGAGGAGAGCCATGAGCACCGTGGGGGAAAATACCCAGCAGAATAACGGTAAAGGAAGACAGCATTCCAAGGACTCAAAGGAAGAACAAGTATTGGAAATCAATTTACTACAGAAACGAAAACTCGTTGAGGAAATGGACACTGTCATTATGACACCAGAAGACATAACTTCTGTGAAACAATAGTGAAAAGCCACGAGAAGATAAAAGGCTGAAGCGGAAGCATACCAGATGGAGATCAAATGTCAATAAAGTAAGAAAATTTCAAAAAATGAAGGATTGAAAGGAAACTAATGTTACAATAACATAATTTAAATCTCTAATGCAATTAGTAAAGAACAAAACTGTAACTATGAAAATCAATGGTATGAAGTATAAATAAAAAATGAAAAGGCAAGCCACATAGACTGGGAGAATATATCTGTAATACACATATCTGATAAATGGCTTATGTCTATAGTACTATGTAAAGTATTCTTTTTTTTTTTTTTTTTTTGGGATGGAGTCTGGCTCTATTGCCCTGGCTAGAGTGCCGTGGCGTCAGCCTAGCTCACAGCAACCTCAAACTCCTGGGCTCAAGTGATCCTCCTGCCTCAGCCTCCCAGGTAGCTAGGACTATAGGCATGAGCCACCATGCCCGGCTAATTTTTTCTATATGTTTTTAGTTGTCCAGATAATTTCTTTCTATTTTTTAGTAGAGACGGGGTCTCGCTCTTGCTCAGGCTGGTCTCGAACTCCTGACCTTGAGCAATCCACCCGCCTCGGCCTCCCAGAGTGCTAGGATTACAGGCGTGAGCCACCGCGCCCGGCCGAATGGAATATTATTTAATCATAAAAAGAAATGAAGTACTGATATCACATGAATGAACCATAAAAACACTTTAAGTGGAAAGAAGCCAGACACAAAAGGCCACATATTGCATTTGCACACATTCCATTTGTATGAAATGTCCAGGTAGACAAATCCAGAGAGAAAGAACGTAGTTTAGTGCTTGCTAGGGACTGAGGGTAGGGAAGAATCAGAAATGACAGCTAATGGGTATGGGTTTTCTTTGGGTGAAGGGTAGAGAAAATGTTCCAGAATTATGTTGTGGTGATGGCTAATATCATTCTGAATATACCAAACTCATTGAAGTGTACATTTTAAGTGGAAAAATGCTGTGATATGTAAGTTATATATCACAATAAAGCTATGAACAAATACATGTCTGTGGAAAAAAGAGCGGATCAAAAAGGGCTCAGGCCTGATTTTTGAGTGTTATTCATTTATAGGTACGATTTGTTTTCTTAGAGGTTTGCATGCTGTAGGGGAAGGAGCCACCTGGTTTAAAACCCAGGTTGTACCATTTACTGATTAAGTGACTATGGAAAATTCCTAAACCTCATCTAAAAATAAGAATAACAACAAGACTATTGTGAGGATTAATAAACTCATGCATGCAAATTCTTTTGAAAAGTGTAAACATTTGCTAAATGCTCTTTACTACATTACCGTAAATACTTAATGGATTGCCTTGGTTCAAAGCCCATGAGATCTTCAACAAGTTACTTAACCTTTGTAGGGCTCAGGTCTCTCCTCTGAGATAATAAAATATCTTCCCCACTGGGCTGTTATGAGAATTAAATGAGTTAATAATACATGTCACACTCTTAAAATAGCGCCTGACACTTAGCATTCAATATTAATAACTTAATTTCTTATTTTTCTTGCCAAGTTTGCTTACAAACATAGTTTTTACACTTTGTATGTTTTTACTTCATTCTTCTCATGCCTTGGTCTCTTTGACCATATCTAATATAATTCCTCCCTTTCTTTTTAGTAGCTCTTGGTTATTTATAATCACCAGACCCGTGTTTTCCTGCCATTCTTCTAGGCTGTGCATGCCAAATATTTGTGTTACTTCTTAAACACATGCCCTCTGACCCACATTGTAGTCTTTGGGCTGGGCTCCAACGTGTCAGCAATTTCTTTGCTCATTAGTTTCGTCTTCTGGATGATGACGGTGACGATTAGAAGAAAAAGACTACCAAGAGAAAGGAAAGAACCAAAATTTTGCCTGGGAAATATTAATACTTACTACCTGCTCCCTTTTAAGGAGGAAGTTTGAAAATGGCAATGTCACCCAATTTTAAAAGTGGCATGCTAAATACTGGCATAGCACCTTATGCATTCATAGGTAAATCCCAATGAGCAGAGCTGAAAAGAGCAGTAAGGACACTGTGCATCTCCTCTAACAGACAGTATATTCATACCTTTGGGTAACTTTTTTTTTTCTTGCAACAACCTCTTCCAGATGAGCTTTGGATAACTTTTGTCACTTCCTAGTTAAAACTTGATAACAAAGATACCTCACTTGAATCAAATGAGAAATATGAAAATACAGATTTTAGAAAGCATGAAAAGGAAAAGAGAAATAGGACTTGTGAGATCTACTTACTAGTTTTCGTTTCTCCCTCTGTAGACTAGACATTTGATAAAATCCCTTTTAACATTATCAATCTATGCTTCTAAAATAAATCAGGAGATTACATTCACCATTCATTAGTTAGTTCATTCAATAAACACTTATTGAGTGCCTGTAATACACAGGAACATGCCTATACATGGGGAGTGCTGTGTGAGAGGACACCTCACAGGAGAGAACCTCACTCACACAGGTAGTTCAGCAAAGGCTTCCTGGTCAACAAGACATTGAGCTATGTCTTAAAGAAAAAGGGGGAATTAGACAGTTGAAGGAGGAAGAACATTCCAGGAAGAGGGAAGCGCTTACATGAAAGTACAAAGGCCTGAGAACAGCCAACATGTCCCGGGAACTCATTAGTACTTATTTATAAATGCACCACACAGACAATATGGCTGGTGTGGGAGTTCACGAAGGTTAGAGCACAATCTGCTCTGAGTGCTGAGTATGTGGCTTAGGATGTCATGTTAAGGAGTTTGGATGTTGTCCAGCAAGCAACAGGGAACAGAGTTTTTTAAATGTTCAACTGACATGATCGCACTTATGTTTTAGAAATGTTTGGGAATACGGAAAAATATACGAGGGCAAGTGAAGAGGCAGGAAGATCATTTAGGCAAAAAAAAAAATGATAAGGTAGACACATTGGGAATGGGGGGCATTGAGGGCAGATTCAAGTCATATTCAAAATGATAAAACTAACTCGGGTGACCAATTGGATTCACAGGCTGAAGGAGAAGAAGGAGCCAGGAAATTCTCCCGAGTTGCTAACTTGGGTGACTGAGTGAATGGAGCAACCAACCTCCAAGAAGGGACGTGCTTGCGGTAGAAATGGAAAGAAGAACAATTCTGTTATTACCATGTTTAGTGTGAGCTGACTAGGAGACTTGTAGATAGAAAAGTCCGGCAGGTGTTGGTTCTATGAGTCTGGAACTTAGAAGAAATGTCTGGGAAGGACTTCCAGTCTCAGTGGTCATTAGCACGTAATGTAGCACTCGCTACCATGAGACCATGAGCTCAGAGAGCAGAGACTCTGCCTTGTCTACAGTAGGCACCCAAGAAATATTTGAATGCATGAATGCCACACCAAAGGGAGCGAGAAGACTGAAGTCCCAACCTGGGACATGCTACCATTTGAAACTGAGTATCGACAGAGGAGCACACCGAGGAGGATGAGAAGAAGGAGGAAACCTGGGACAGTATGAAGTCATGGAAGCGCAGTGAGGAAAACATTTCAAGGAGGAAGGCATTCCAGCAAGGTCAAAGAACGTGAGATGGTCAGATAAAGTGAAGCAGAAGGCGTGTTTATTGGATTTCACATCAAGGAGGTTGGTCACCGGGGGAGACTGTCCTTTTGAAGGAGCTTAGCCGTGAAGGGAAGGAGAGAGGGCAGTAACTAGAGAAGACATAGGAGGGTTTTCTTTCTTTCTTTGTTTTGAGATGGAAATGTCATAAATACATCCATTTGCTGAGATGGAAGAACTAATAGAATGAAAACGACTGAAGGGATATAAAAGAAAGAAGATAATTAATGAAATGAGTTTTATAAAAATATTTCTAATTAGAGTTCTTTAAATGGGATACACCTCATGGGCCCATAAATTATTATAAGATTTTGCAAAAGAAATAGATTTACATTTCTTCTAAGAAGTACTTCCGTTATAGAAATCAAGGAGTACTTATGGTGTTGCTCATTATCTGTGAGAAATATGCATATATCCATTCAAGTTTCCTATATTTAATTATAAAATGAGACTATGCCCATTGATTCCATGTATCCTCCCCTGGCCCTCTCTCTTCCCATCTCCCTCTCTCCTTTCTCCTAAGCCATGATTGGTATTCAGGGCTCTGAATGGAAGGGGATGCATCTATTCCCAGCCTTTGTTCATTCCAACTCACATGCTTTTTAGTTTTCAATTTACATGCAGAAATTGAAACAGAAAAGGAAACCCCATTGAAACCATGCATGCACTACTGTGGGAGGATGCCTCAGGAACTGGCTAGAACAATGGAATTCTGGAAAGCAAGGCCTGAGGCTCCCCTAGGTTCTAGAAAGCTGTACTGTCAATCAAAAACAAATGAGGAAACAGGAAGAAATAAAAAGAAGAGGAATAAATCCAATAAAATTCACTCATATTGCAGCTGTGTTAAAAATTCAAATTCTCCTCCCTAAGTGGTCACCATCCCATGGCCCATCTTTCTATCTGAATGGACAGGTCTGGTATTTTAGTCTTGAGACGGGGGAGAGAAACTCTAGAAAAAGGAATTTCCTTTATTCTCTCTCTTTACTTCTCTTTATGTTAAGTGGCAAAGTAGTTCATTTAAAAAATTGGAACTACTCGATAGATTAAAAGCTGAATCACTAGTTTTTTAGAGTAAAAATTATATATGTATTTTATAAAAAGCTCTAACAGAACAGAGGGTATTCAGCAAAAGATAAAATTCCCTTCAGCCTGTCGTTGCCCTAGGACCCTCCCCAGACGCGATCATTGACAGTAGTTAATTGGGTATCCTGCCAGAAATTCCCTAAGCATGTGTGAGCGAAACTATGATTACATTTCATTTGAAAGGAAGATGACAGTGGCTATGATCGCCTGGTCCTTGTGCTGCCACAGTGTTGGCCTTTTGTTTCTAAATCTTCGAGTGGGTAACCAGGCCTTTTATTTTTCCTTTTCCAATTGAATTAACTAAAATGGGCACAGCAACTGTACATTGTAGTCTTGGTTCTGTAGTGATAAAGTCCTGAGAAGGTTTCAGCGGTGCCGTGAGGGCACTTCAACCCTCTGATCCTCTTCTTTCCCCTCCGAAAGGGAAGAGCAGCTTTGAAAAGTGAAGCCCCTGCTGCGGTCCTTCTCCAACTCCCCTATCCCTCTCCCGGCGGGAGACCCTCCTGCATGGGGAAGGCATCCTGCCCTGGCTGCACTTTAATGAGTCTCCAGTTAAACAGAAAAGCAAAAGCCTCTTTTCTGAAGACAAGAGACGATAGACCTGATGTAGAAAATACCATGAACTAGGAAATAAATGAGGACTTTCAGTTAAAATAAGAAAAAGAAGAATGTTTTTAAAAATTCTCAGAGTGATTTGCTGTTTCCACACATCCTTGGATCTCTCTGCAAGAGCTCCTTTCATCATGCTGAATAGTTACAATGCTGCTTAAAAACGTGCAAACCTCTGCATTCGCTTGCTTCTGTTGACAAAAGATAACCCTCCTATCTTTTTCATTCGCAGCCCTTCCAGGACTCAGCAACCTGAGCAAGTAAATGAGCAAAAGGGGAAATGGGCTCCTACTTTTTGGCATCGACCCAATTTTCCAATCTTCAAAATTCTCAGCCAGTTTCCCTCTCCTCATCACTGCATTGTGCTACTTGAAAGACACAGTGGAAATAGCTATGGGAACACAAAGAAAGAAAGAACACACACCATGGGGTTAGTGAAGAGGAAACCCTCTTAATAGATTTCAAAAAGAATAAATCCTGGAGCAATCCTGAGACTTAAAAGATTTACCAGAAATGTAGGCAGAACTCCAAGACCGTGATGCTGGAAAAAATTAAGATATTGGGCACTGTAAGATAGAAGATAAGGAGAGGAGAAATTCCAAATGAATTAATAATTAAATTCACGTATGGCTTCTTGTTAACAAGAATCCTACCACGAATCATAAGATTGAACCTCATTACTCTGCTAGTTGTGGTAAATACGGTGTAGTACTTGCTAAAGTAATTTGTGTCATCTTGTTTCTAAAGTAATTTCATGTACTCTGGGCCTTTCAGGAAGCCAAAACTTGCACAAATAAGAGCTTTCCAGCAATTAAAAAAAACAAAACACCAAATACTTCCTATAGTAGTTTTGCCTGACCTGTCTTAAGTCCTGCTCATGCTTTCCCAGGAATATTGAAATTTGTAGCTTGACTGGACCACGGCTTTGTCCTCAGTAATTATTCTCTGTCTACGAACTCACAAGGCATACACTCAATGCAAAGAAAGCACTAGAAATTGAACTATAAGAAGAATCAGCCTAAAGATGTCTCAAGAAAAATAGGTGGTATATTTTTTCTTTTTTCTTTATTTCACTGTGGGCTCTGGCAACCTATGAAGGCTTTTAATATATAATCTGGCTTTATTGGCTTTTCCTTTAAAGGTTGCAAAGGTAGATTTATTTTATGGAAGTGTATGACAAATACACAAGTTTCCATAAACTTCAAGTTGTATTGAAATTTTAATAGCTTGGCTGCAAATCAAAAACACTCATCAAACATTCAGGGTTTACTGGCTTTTTTGGTGTTTGGAACTGTGGGGACAATGGAGAAGATATAACGGGTTTTTTTTTTCTTTAATCTAATTGTTGAATAGCTTTGCCTAGAATAGAGATTCAGTGGTCCCGTCAGAAATGGGAAATGGGCAGAATAGCAGCGCATAGACAGAGGCGTTGGGGACAGGCATCAGAGCAGAGAGGAGTCATGGGAGAGGGAAGGTGTGGTGGCTCCAGGTGTCCTGAGGTGGAGACTGGCAAACCCTAAAATTGCTTATCCGACAGATCCCCCATTTGGTTCAGATGGTTGGCTTTGATATCAAGAAAGATAGTTCTGGCCTGCGGTCCAGTGAAAGGGAAGCAACTGATCCCATTGTTTCTGATGAGATGTGAAGGGAAGTCTGCTGGGGGCTTCTGCTCCTGGTAAAAAGCTAGCAGTACGTAAAGGTCCCTTTTTGCCTGATTGTCCCCAGGCTGGCCTTCCCCAACCAGCTCGCTGTGCCCTTTCTGGCCTTTGCATGTTGGGAAGCTACGGCTATGGCAGCCATCTTGCAGCCATCTTGCAGCCATGAGGAGACAAGTGCTCAGAACAGCCGACATCCTTTGGATGATAAAGCAGGAGGATAAAAAGATGCTGGGTCTTTGAGGACAGCACTGAGAGAATGAACTGAGGCCAGGAACTGCCTATCTCTAGACTTATTATATGAGAACAATAAAACCCATTTGTTCTAAAATGTAACCAGTCTCCTATTGTTGGACATTTCAGTTGGTTCAACATTTCCCTCTTATACATGACACTGTGACAAAAATACAGCCATGTTTTTGCACATATCCATGATTATTTCCTCAGATGTGTTCTTAGGAATGAAATCACTGAGTCCAAATGGTTAATACAAAGCTAAGCTTCCAGAAATGTGATATGAATTTACAATCCCTTTATAGTACTATGTAGGAGAACCCATCCCCCTTCTTTAAAAATGTCCACTATGTTGCCAAATTGATAATTTAAAAAAGATTTGCCTCTCCTATTTTAATTTGCTTTTCAAGAGTGACTACTGAGGTGAAATGCTTTTTCATTTGTTTATGGACTTTTTAGTTTTGGCCCATTCCAGCACTCCTTTAAGACCAAACTTCTTAAAGAGGTGCAAATATTCTCTGTCTCCATCTCCTCACTGTTCATTGACCTCTCAGCCATTCCCCCCTGGTCACCGATGACCTCAATTTCACCAAATCTTGGTCTCATTTTTCTGGTCTCATTTCTCTAGACCTTTTGGACGTATTTGATATCATCTACCACTTCCTCCTTAGAACAATCTCCGCTCACCTTTTCAGGCACCACATCTAACTGGTTTTCTTTTCACCTCTCTGCTGTTCCTTCTATCTCCTCCTCGACCTGACCCCTCTGGCCAAGTCCTAGGCCCCCTGTCCAGGTGAACTCATCCACTTCCCATGGCTTTACTTACCACACTGATATCTCCAAACCAAACTTCCCCCCAGGCTCCAGACTCATACATCCAACTGATAGTAACATCTCCACTGGGATGTGTCTCAGTAATCTCAAATTCAACACATTCTGAAACAAACATTGACTCTCCTGCTCTTCCCCCAGAACTTCCCTGTCTTAGAAAATGTCACCACTATTTTCAGAGCTACTTAGGTCAGAAACCTGAGGGTCATTCTTGGTGATTCTCTCGTATTCCCTTTCCACTCGTAAGTAAGTCCTGCTGTTTCTCTTTCCACAGGGAATCTTGACCCTTCTGCCCCACTCCATCTGCTCCAGAAACTTCATCCATGCCAGCATGCCTTAGGCCGGCCTGGACTACCGCCACGACTCCCCCCCGCCCATCACCCTGTGACACTCCTGCACCCTCCAATCTGCTTTCTGAACAGCAGCCACAGGACTTTTTTTGTTTTAATGTGAAATTTCATCAGGTTATTGTCCTGCTTAATGCCTTTCATTGAATTCCGATAATTTATAAGATGAATTTCAAGCTAGTTACCATGATCTAGAAGGCTCTTCAAAAATTGACCATTGTCCACATTTTCACCCTCATTCCTTGCAAGTCTGCCTGCCCTCTCCCTTATCACATGGGCCTCCTTTCTGTTCCTGGAATCACTAAGCGTCTCGCCACTCCAGGGCCTTTGCATGCTGTTCTCTCTTACTGGAATGTTCTTCCCACTTCCTCCCACCCCTCTTTATTTAGCAAGCTCCTTCTCATCCTACAGGGCTTGGTTTATAAGTCTTTCCTGACCACTTTGTCAAAGCGTTTCCCCTCTGTATTCTCTGTTACTCTGCCCTGTTTGATCACTTCACAGCATTTATGACAGTTTATAATTCTTATGCATGTACATTTGTTTCTTATCAACTGTGTCTCACTTACACTCTAAGATCCAGGAGAGTGGAGCTATGTCATTTCATTCACCAGCATATACTCAGTGCCCAGCACAATGCCACCCAGATAACAGGCTCTCAAGAAATATTTGTTGAGTAATGGATGAATGTATCCTTTACCCAGTTTAATTTGTATTGGTGTTTCAATAATTTCTTGTTGATTTTCAAGAACTTCGAGTATTCTTTATATATTAAGTATATGAATGCTTTCTCATTTATTCTGTTTTGTTTTTGTTTTGTTTGGGTCTACAGATGTGTTCACTTTTATGTACTCAATTCTATCATTTCTTTCCTCTCAGATTCTATCTCCAGTGTCAAACTTAGGTTGATTTTCCCTTCGAAAAGTCCATAAATATTCCTTCTCATTTTATTCTATCTGGTACTTAATATTTTTCTTTATTTACATTTCAACCTTAAATTCATATAGAATATGTTCTGCTATATGACATAATGTAAGATTGAACTTATCCCAGTAATGTTTATTCAATATTCCTTTCATTTATGGCTTATGGAAATGCCATATGTAATATGTATTATAGATATGCTTATAAATATTTAGGCATGTTCATGCAATCGTAAGAATGTTCCTTTACTTGTATGTCTATTCCTGCACCAGTATCACTCTATTTTATTATCTGGGAAAACCAGTCAATACCTTTTCATTATTTAAAGGATTTTCAAGGGTAATATTGACTACATCTGAGTTTTCAAAAATTTTTTATCTATTCTTACTATTTTTTTCCTTCCAGATAAACTTAAAAGAAAAAAAAAATGCCCCAGTAGAATTCTGATTGGAATTGCATTTGATTTATAGTTTAACTTGGGAAAATTAAAATCTTAACATTATTAAGTCTTCCCTCCCAGGAACATGGTCCATCTCTCTATTTAAATCTTTTAAAGTCATGATTTTCAGGGAAAACGTGTGATTTTAACAGATAGTTCCCACCCCTTTTTAGATTCACGTGATAAACACTGCCAGTGCCTGACTTACCAAATATTCTTGGCATTTCCATCTACTTGCCAGGGCTGTTTACTGTGCATCCCTGTACTTCTGTGTGGGATCTTTTCTGGCCATAGGAGCACACTCAGCCTGTTGGCAGGATAAGCTGGAAAATTGGAGTTTATGTCCCTAGAAATAGCCTTTAGCCAATGACAATGGGGAGTTCAGTGGGTGTGATTGTTAATTTTATGTGTCAACTTGGCTGGGACATGGATGCCCAGATTCAATATTATTTCTAGGTGCGTCTGTGGGTGTTTCCAGATGTTAGGGTTTGAATTGGGGGACTCAGTAAAGCACATTGCCCTCCCAGATGGAGACAGGCATAATCCAGTCCGTGGAGAGCCTAAGTAGAACAAAAAGACAGAGAGGAAGGGGGAATTCGCTCTCTCCCTGAGTGCTGAGCTGGAACGTCAGCCTTCTCCCGCCCTTGACTGGTACTTATACCATTGGTCTTCTCATTCTCAGAACTATGCCACCAACTTTCCTTGGTCTCCAGTCTGCTGACAGCAGATCGTGGGATTTCTCAGCCTCCATAATCTTGTGAGCCAATTTCTTATAGTAAATTACATATGTTTCTGTGGATAACCCTGACTAATACAGTGAGTAAACACCCAGCTTCTTCTGCCTTCTGTTGGAATGACTCTGACGTACACTCACAGTGTCTCCCAGAGAGTACCCCGTAGGGTGGCATTCTATTTGCCTTCGGGAGTACAGGTTTGATGATGTACTGTCTGTTGACTTCCTTCTTTTCCCATCCTCATTTCCCAGACTGGTTCAAAAAACAACTCTAACATTTACTCTTGTGTCGGGGTCTGCTTCCAGGGGAACACAAACCAAGACATGACCCCTGTTTATTTTTGGTTGCTATTGTAAATGAGACTTCTAAAAATTATAATTTCTAACTAGATATATAAGAAAATCATTGATTTTTTGTCTAGAGCAGAGATAAATCATATATGCTTATAATAACATATTCAAACACAAGTTTTTGGTATGCAAAAATTAGTACTATTAAATTGTTTTACATACATACTCATATGTTACAAATTACTGTATATTTTATACATCTATACAGACACAGCCTCTAGAGTTGCATCCAAACCCCCCCATATATACAGTACTTCAGGGGCAGCCTGAGGAATTTTCAAGGGTGACTTTGACTATGCATAACTTTCACCTCACTCCCTGTATTTAGAACCTAACCTCAAGATTTTTGGCAGCTGGCTCCAATACCAAATTCATTTACTAGTTTTAATAATGTTTCAATTGATTCTCTTGGTCTTTCCAGGTAGATAATTACATTTACAGAAAATAATAAGAATTGTGTCTCCTTTTCATCATTTATACATATGCTTTCTTCTTTTTGTCTTATTGCATTTACTAGAATTCTTAGAACAATGTTAAGTGTTAGTGGTGAAAGGAATATCCTCGTCTAATTTCAACTTTGAATACAAATAGTATGTTTCTCTTTACTGAGAGAGAGAAAAAGAGAGAAAGGAAAAGAGTTTGGAGGCTGGGCATGGTGGTGCACACCTGTGGTTCCAGCTACTCAGGAGGCTGAGGCAGGAGGATCGCTTGGGCCCAGGAGTTTGAGGTTGCTGTGAGATAGGCTGATATCACTGCACCCTAGTCTGGGTGAAAGAGCAAGACTCTGTCTCCAAAATAAATAAATAAATAAAGAGTTTGGGGAACACATATAGCTTATCCAAAGGCAATTCATTAAAATAAATGATAAATTGAATGCATGATGGAATAAATTTCAGCTGTACCTCCATATGAAATATTTTCTTATTTTTCAATAAACCATTCTTAGTTAACTTGACTCTCTTGATTTAAAATGAGTTCGATATCCATAAGACCATCAATAATTTAAATCTATTTGAGATCTTCCCTGACTGCTTTATTTTCATTGCACTTCTGATTCCATGGATCATGTGAAGAAGCATTGATTCCTCAGACTGGTCTGGTACTTTCCAAGTGTAGGGCAGTTGACCCTGAATTGTAAGCTTGAAAAAGTAAACCTCCTAAGGTGTAACAGGGATCTGAGTCTCCACACCTGTACTTGCCAAATTCACACATCCTAGGTAACTCTTTCTCTCTTACTATTGGTTCTGACAGCCAGTCCCAGGTATTTTCACATACATACAAAATATATCTAAGTGAAAATATATACATTTTATATGTAGGTATAAATATATATACATATAGATATATTTTCACAATTATATTTACAATATAAATATAAATATTTTGGAAAATACATGTGAATTCCTCTCGAACTCACTGCAATATCCCAGTATTTATTCAATACTTGTCTTCTTATATTCAAGGTAAGTTATATATGTTTATACAGGTACAAAATGATGTATATATAAGGACAAGAATTTCAGCATTTTTTATAATCACAAAAGATTGGAAACATCTTACATGTCCATCAATAGGTGACTAGTTAAATAAATTGAGATGCTTGCAAGGAAAGAACCTTAAAAGAGACTCAATTTTTTCGGACCTGGTAGAAGGTATTTATTTCCCCCTCATCCTTCACGTTAGTATAGCTGACTCAGAATCTGATTTCACGAATGCAGGGACAATAGGGAGTGGGTGAAGAATAAGGTGGATTGAGGGATTTTCAAATTATATCCAAGAGGATAAAACTGTGATATTTATGAGGGATAAAAACTGTATCTAGGATTCCTCAAGAAAAAAGTTTTGCCCTTCACATACTATCAAAAGATGGACACTAACTTAAAATTAGTGCTACCTGATATATACTCTGGCAAAAGCATCTCGTGTCCTCCTAGTGTCTGTCTGGCTTGATGAGGACTGGTAGGTTATAAAGCCAACAAGAACAACAAAAATTCTGGCCAAATTAGTAAAGCAATAGCCAAAATAAAATTTAGAGGATGATAGCTGATATTACTTCCAAATTTTAAAATCATCTTAAATTTTTGTATTGTATGTATTTGTATGTATTCTATGTGAAATCTAAAATGTATTTTGTATCTTTGTGAAATGTATATCTATCTATTGTCTCCCCAGAGCACTGCTTGATTTTATCATCTTCCCACGTGGCACACTGGCTACATACTCAGCAAAGCCATTTCCTCTTCTACCTGGGAACACCACTAGACTACACTTCTTAGCTCCCATGCCTATAGGTGTGGCTGTGTGATTAGCTCTGGCCAATAGAATATGAGCAGAAATCTGCCATGCAATTCTTTCTCTTCCCTTGTTTCCCAGTTGTGTGAATAGAATCCAGTGAAATCCTGGCTGAAGAGAGCTTAGGTCCCTGAATCACTTTATGAATAACTGTCCCTTAAAATCCAATTGGACTGTAACTTAAGAGAGAAGTAAACCTTTGTTATGTAAAGACACTGAGATTTGGGATTGTTATAGCAGTTGGTTTTAGTTTACTAATTGGTTTGATTGGCTAATAGACACAGCTCTGTATATCTCTGATCTAATTTTCAAATTCTCAGTAAGTAATACTTGGCTTGTTCTGGGATAAGTGCCTACCCCTGATCGTTTGGCTATACTTAGGCAGGGGTGTTACAGAGTCACTTCATATAGACATGGCCTTCAGGAGCCCACTCCTGGATATTGGGAGCTATTTCTAGCAAAGTGCAGTCACTGTAGCAGCCACTACAAGAGTGTCTCACACATGAAGAATGATGGTGAACAGGAAGAAGCTGGGACTGACAGAACCTCTTATGCAGACTCTCAGGAGGGGAGAAAGGGCAAAAAACCCATCCGTCTTCCCATTCCTCAGAAGCTTCACATCCCTGTAAGACCTGTTGTAAATCCTGACATTCATTCTCAGAGACAATTAACTCTCTCTTGGGAAATGTAGAATAAATGAAAGCTAAAAGATCATTCACATTAGACATTATGATCAAACACATACCGTGTACCTTGCTGAGGGAATGTAAGTGTGGGCCTAGCCTGTCATCCTCTTGCCAGGGAGCAGATTGGAAAGGAAGAAATTCCTGTCAAATGAGTAGTGACACGCAATCATGGAACACTGAGGTTCACAGGGATTTGAGTGAACAATTGCAGTGGGCGTTTGTCATTTCAATATTCTGGCCCAGCATCTGATCTCCCTTCCGTCTTGGGAGAGTCCTATTATCTGAGTGGGATTGGGGCAAGCCCTCATCATTTCCTGCAGAAGCTGAAAACATACAAATACCCTCCTCCTCCTGTCCTCCAACTCCCCCGCACCCTGGCTGACAGGGAGGGTATGGTCAGCCTTTTGGATGCTGGTACCTAGGAACTGGAATTTTCAGCAAGTGAGACAAGGATGAAGAGACAGTTTGGAGTCCACACAGAGAGGCATTGCCCCTCGGCAGTGGCAGAAGTCTCTGGCAGTGTGAGGTCCCAGTTCTCAAACGTGCCCCTGGGTGGTGATTCCGGGTTCCTGCTTATTTTCTGAGCCTTTTTTTTTTTTTGGTCTTCCCATTGATTCTATGAGCCACCCAATATCTTCCTAATAAATTTCTACTGGGCTTAAATTAAACATAGTAAGTTTTTGATGCCTGCAACCAAGAACCTTGACTGGTACAATAATTTTCTCTTCCTTCCTTTCATTTTTTTCCTTGGCAACCTAACAGAATATTTGAATTCTCGAAAGCGGCAAGATAAATGTTACAAAATCCACATCTCATATGAATGTAGATCACTGAACTAATTAGAAAGCTGAGACATTATCTTTTTTTCTTTAGAACTACAAGAGGCTCTGACCAGAAAAATATCTGAATCATTGAAGGCATACTCTAGGAGTGCCACCAAATCAAATTAAAAAAACACAAAGCACCTGCTGGCCTCACTGTGTGGCTCCTGAGTGTCTCCCAGTGGTGCCAAGTCAGGCTTAGCTCACCCAAAGAAGGTCAGGCCAAACCAACCTGTCCCTGCAAACAGGGGAGTTCAAAAGCTTCTAATCTAGTTATCTATACCAGGGTGGAGTGTTCTATTGGTTCAGCCACACAGGAGGAATCTCAAATATCATTACTGTACTGAATGGAACCTGGAAATAGAGAACAGTGAGGAGTCGGGAAAGGGCCAGAGTGGGCAGTACAGCTAGTTTAGGATGTAAAAAAAAAAGAGACAGACCATCTATGACAAAGAGCCTCCCTTGTGAGGCCCTATAGGAGGTTTGTTGGCAGGAAGATAAAATTATGAAATCAAAAGGCCTTCCATCTAGACCCTCAAGGTCGACTAAGACCTGTTTTCTGACATTTGAACCTCACCAGCTAATAATCCAGGCCTCCCTTGGGGAGCTGGGCAAAGAATCAAAGGGGACCATCTTCAATCAGCACCACCCTATCCACCTTCCCTGAGGTCTGGTTGGGATACAGGCCTTTCTTCCTCCCTAGTGGGTCTGGCTTGCCCAGTACTGACCCTGACACATCGAGAGCATCAGCAGAGGTCCAGTGCACATGGGCTCTAAAACCATGTTCATAATAACTACTGTTTGGTCAGCCCACTCTCCACCTTTGTAAGAGGAGAGGGAGCTGGAGAGCCACACACACTAGGAGGCTCTGCTGTGGCCTGCCAGGACCTAGTCAACCTTGGGGGTCTGGTGGGCTGACTGTCATAAGATGGCCTGTCTAAGCTCAGTAGGTCAAAGGTATACACTTTTTAAAAGGCTTTTCACAAATGCTATTAAATTACCCTCTAGAAATGTTGCACCAATTAACAATCCTACTAGTAGGGTGTGGGTATTCATTTTCCCACATCCTTTTATGTCTTTGGCCAACTAGGTAGTTGAAAACAAACTATATCTTTGCATTGCTTTGGTTACAAGTAAAGTTGAACCTCCTCTCACATCTACTGGCCATTTGGGGATGCATCTCCTTTGCACATAGTTTTTCATTGGAGCGTTCATCTTATTTTCCCATTGATTTGTAAAAACTCTGTATCAACGATTCTTGCCCTTGCCATGTGTGTTGCTACTGAGTTGACATTTAAGAGAAGATTAAAACTAGAAAAAAGTTACTTTAAAACTAAGAGAATAAGATTTAGGTGAGACAAAATAAAGAAAGCTAAATAAAGATTAGAAAAAGAAACTTTAAGGTAAAAGAAGTAGCAAAATATAAATAACCAATACCAATCAAATCAAAGAGAAATTCTAGAGCCATGTCTACGATGTCTAATTTATATAATAGGAGCTGCTCATAAGAAATCAAGAAAACAAAATCGGGTTGTAGAGGACAGTATGACTTACCTTGGGTAAGCCAGGGACATTATTGTGGATCTTTAATCCCATCTTCCATAGAGATCTGAAAAATAGATCAAAATGGAGGATAGTGTCCAAATCGTTTGCAGTACCCTATACACTTGTCCAGACCATTAGCAAATCCTCCTGAGGAGGCCACATCCATTGAAAGCTACATTTAAGAAGGGCGACAGATAAAAAAGAGGTAAGAAAAGAATTACAAAAACAGGATGAAGTCTTGATGGGAGTAGGTTAATCTGTCATTTTAATTGCATTGTCTCTTCTTTTTGTCCACTAATTAGATCAAGGAGCTATTAGAGTTGCAGACATTAAAAAGTGCCTCCTCTTGCAGAAGACAAAAAAGAAAAAGGGGCAGGGAGTGGGCGGGGGAGAGAGAGATGGCTTACCCCACTTACTCCAGATTTCATGTAAGATAGATTGAATCATACAAGGAATTCCAAGGAGGTCTATATTCTAAGAGTGGTTTTTCTGACAGCATATGACAGGTTATCTTTAAAAAGGAGGAAGTTATATATAAACTGCTTCCATGTTCATTTAGTCTTCCAGGAATAGTGTGAGATCAGTTTTACTATTTTCCATATTTTCTGTAAGAGGACACACTGAGGTTCAGAAAGGATAAATGACTTTCCTCACTACGGTGCACCAACAGTGCATCGTGGAGCTGGAATCATAAACAACTCAAGACCAGTGCTGTCCAATAGAGATATAACACAAGTCACATGTGTTATTTTAAATTCTCTAGCAGATGCATGTAAAAAGTAAAAGAGACAGGTGAAATTAACTTTAATATTTTATTTAGCATAACACATCCAGACTATTATCATTTTAACATGTAATCAATATAAAAATTAGATATTTTTACATTTATTTTTCATGCTAAATCTTCAAAATCCAATATGCCTCTTACATTTACAGCACATCTCAATTTGCACTAACTACATTTCAAGTACTGAAGTATATTTCAAGTACTTAATAGCCATGTGTGGCTAGTGGCTGCAGCATTGGACAGCCCAACTCCAGACCAGTGGTTCTCGAGATGTAGTCTCCAGACCAGCAGCATCAGCAACACCTGGGAACTTGTAAGAAGCGCACATTTTTGGGCCTAATACCAAGCCTACTAAATCAGAATTTTTAGGGGTAGGGCCCAGCAATTTGTGTTTTAACAAGACCCTTCAGGTAATTCTGATACGCGTTAAAGTTTGAGAACCATGACTCTACACAACTGCCTCTCTCTCCCAATCCAAATAAACCTAGGACAGCCATGTGTACTAGCACTGCAGAAGAAGAACTCCTGCTCTTGAGATAAGCACTTCTTGGTTAGATGAAGCTGGCATTCCCTTGCATGAAAATATTCTATTCCTTGCCATGGTTCCATTCCTATCACCTGGAGTTAGTTATGTGACTTCTCTTTTCCCAATTTCCCTCATTCATAAAATGGGGATCATTTAATAAATGTTAGCAACTTTTTTAAAAAAGGAAAAAGTCAGCAAAAGTGACTGATAATTTTAAACTACAGTAAAAAAAGTAGTGGGCAGGAAAGGCACGATTATAGATTTTGAGCATAGAAGTAGAAGCTGATTCATTAATATTTCTTAGACCATTAGATTTGCGGAGAGGGAAAGGTAGAGTTCTTGCCAAAATCATTAAGGAGATGATTCTGAGCATGCCTTAAAGCAGAACTTTCAGTAAACAGGAATTACCTATAAAGAAAATCAGGAAGCCAAAGTGTTTCTTTTTATGAAGTTACATCCTGCCATAGGAAAGCTGGGTAGGAAATAAAGACTGATGCAGTCCCAGCTGTGCACTAAACCAGCTATTATTTCACCAAGGAAAATCTGAGCAAAAGCTCAGATTCAGTGAAGGGGAAAACACATGAGGAGTATGAATGTCACGAGAAACCAAAGACAACCAATGCCTACAATTAAACATGATTTTGGGGGGAAATATACAAACAAATCTCTACTCTGTGATTTCGGGTTCCGTAATTGCCGCCCGCCCCTCCCCCTTTTCAGTCATAATTCCTCCAAACTTTTGCTCGGAAAGAAATATATGTGTGTCCATCAATATAAGAGAATGATAAATTAACACTAATTTTTTCTTTTTCTCCTCCTTTTTCATGTTATTTGTTGTGGGTTTCCAGGGTTCTGTAAGCTTTTCCAGATTTCTGCAATAGGATTCTACTTTGCTCCGCACTCTTTCCAGTTTGATCAGAGAAAATGCCGCTATCACCACCCTAACACGTTCCCATTTTATCCTCTCATCCTCAAACGAAAAGACACCAGAAAGGCAGGACAGCGCTTTTTCAAAGCAGGTTCCCATGGTTTTGGGGGAATGGCAGGTGCCAATCTGCAGTAGCAGCTGCAATCCTCCGCAAAGCAAAAACTGCGGCTCACACGCTCCTCTCTTTCTCCCGCCCTACCCCACCACCTCACAACTCCACACAATCCCTAAAACACACACACACCCTCCTCCAACCTCGCATCCTCTCGCACACCCTGCCCGGCACGCACGCCGGGATGCCGGCTGCCACAGTAACGCTCAACCCACTCTGCGGCCCCACCCATTGCCGTCCCGCCCACGCCCCACACACCAATGGTTGCGGCCCGAGGCTCCCGAGGGGCTCTTTGATAGGGCAGCGGGGCCTGCCACTTTCATGGCGCGTCCCGCCCTCTCCTCGCTCCCCCCGGGGCTGGAGGGGCCCGAGCATCAGCGAGAGTAGCTGCGAGCAGCCGCGGTGGCGGCGGCGCGTCGTTGCAGTTGCGCCATCTGTCAGGAGCGGAGCCGGCGAGGAGGGGGCTGCTGCGGGAGAGGAGGAGGGGTCGCCGCGAGCTGAAGGCCGTCGAGACCCGCCCGCCTGCCCGCCGGCCGCGGGAGCAGAGGCGAGGCTGCCCTCGGAGCCGCGCGTCCTCCGCCGTCCGGGCGCGCGGCGCTTCTCCCGGCGCACCGCGGGCTCCCCGGGCGCATACAAAGCCGCCGCCCGCGCCAGGGAGGGATCCGGCCGCCGGGCCGGGGACACCCCGGCGCCGCCCCCTCGGTGCTCGCGGAAGGCCCACCGGCCCCCGGGCCCGCCGGGGAGCTACCGGAGCCGCCTCGGCCGCGCTGGAGGAGGGCGGGGAGAGGACCATGTGAATGGGCTCCGGAGCCTAAGCGCGGCGCAGGTAAGCGGCGGGGATGCGCCGCGGGAGGGCGCGGGGGATGCAGCGGAGACGCCCGGCCGCCTGTGCCCCCGCACAGCGCCGTCCCCGCCGCGGGGCCCCGCGCTGCAGTCACTTGGCGTTCGTCGCCTGCGGGGCGCCGCGCGGGGCTGCCGAGGAGTTGGCAGCACTCGGGGTCTCCCCGCTGCCGCGCGGGAGGACACCTCTGCGAGGTGCGGCCCCGAGGTAGCGCGGGGGTGGGGGGCCCCTTCCCTCGCCCGCACGCGGGCGCCGGGTGAGAATAAGAATTGGCTCCGGGGAGAGGCTGGCCCAGACTCCGCCCCCGCCCTCCTTTCGGGGCCCCCCGCGGGGACCCGGGCTGTGTGTGTTGTTTTAATGTCAGGGATGATGTAATCACTTAATAATTGATGCCCCGTGCTGCTTCCCTCCCCTCCCAAGCCCTGCCTCACTCCACCTCTCGGCCTCCTCCCTCGGAGGCCGTCGCCTTCCCCAACGCATCCTCCTGCCTATTTCTGGCACCTCCCTTGCACTTCCCCCATCCGCCCCTTCACTCTTCCTGTGCCACCACCCACCCACCCTTCCCCTTTCCCCTTTGCTGAAGCCTTCCTCCTCTTCCTCCGTCCCCCACCGCTTCTGCTCCCTCAGGCTCCTTTCTCCTCCCTTCCCTGCTCTCTAGCTGGATTTCCTCCCTACTTCCCTAGATCGATGGCTGTTTTTGTTTGGTCTCCTTCCCTCTCTTATCTCTGCGGCCACAGGCGGAGGGGACTGGGCCAGAAAGAGGCCACCGAGCTTGGGCCCAGGCGGAGATTTGCTGGGACTCACTGGGAAGAGGGATAATAGTCATCCTTCTTACCCCTCCTTCCCCCAATAAATCACACAGATTCGCGGGGCGTGTGTGTGTGTGTGTGTGACTGTGACACAAAGAGCCCTTTCAGTGCATAGAGAGGAGACATACAGAGTGCCCAAGAATAGGCACGATGCTTCTTGTTTCTCTTCCCTGCGCTTCCCTTTCTTTCGATGAAGCAGTTGATCTCTGAGTCTTTCCTGCCACATGTACGAAAAAATGAAGGCCTCCCCCAGATGCCGGGTGGCAGGTGCCGGCATTTTGCTGTGTTCTCAGACCGGTAGTGGTGACTGGCAGCTGCGGTATTTCTCAGATTTAAGGGGACAATTATTCCAGCAGTCTTAGGAGTTGCTGTACTTTTAAGATAGTTTCCTCATCCCCTTGTTCTTTCCCCCTCTCCTTTTGGGCATAGGTACCAAGAGCTGGGGTAGAAATTGACGTGGACTCAGAAGAATTTTGTTTCTGAATCAGAATTAAATTGGTGTTTGATAAGAGGGAGGCAGCCTGAGTTGCTGCTTCTCTCAAGTCCAGGGCCACTGTGCTGAAGTCTTCTGAAATGAAATCTTGTCTGCCCAGTGATGTTGTTTTACCCTTTTATTTAAATACCTGGGGACATTGATAAAGCAGTCTTGAACTGGAAGACTACTGGAGACTGTCTCTTGCCTGCTTCAAGGTGGCCTTTGGTCACCCACATCCTTCCTCTCAACACCCAAGCAGTACTTTCCACCCTTTGTGCTGTCTTCTTCCCCAGTCCCTGCCCCATGGGTACCCTACTTTCAGATGAAGGAATGCACAGACTTTTGGAGGAAGTGGTTTAACTATCTGAGGATTTGGAGACACTTAGCTGTGATCTGGGGATGTAGAGAATCTTTTGAGTGAACTCTAAAGCATCCGAAGTTCCTCTTGAAGAGGAGATGTTGATGTAAATCTGGGGGCTTAATGTTCTATTTTGTAAGTCAATGACTGTCACATGCTTAATCAATGCTGTCAAAGCTTGGACTGAACCCGTTGATTCCTAAGAGCATGACTCTTCCACTCTTCTCAGTAACAGAACTGTCTCAGATTTATTCTTCAAGAATTTTATTAGAAAAGAATTGTTATGATCCATTAAACATTTACTTCTGCACTTTTAAAGACATAAATTGTGGAATTTTTTACATTAAAAAAAGTGGTAGGGTTAATGAGTATACTGTAAAAAACAAAGGCTGTTCGTTTGATGCCAGACTCAGGAAGCAACTTCAGTGCACATAGACTTGCACTCTGTAGACCAACTTAAAAAGACTTAACGATAAGATTGTGAGCAAATGCACACTGTGCTTTCTTGTGAGTCTGGAATCTCCAACCCCATCTGACTTACTTGAAGTCCTGTTTAACCTTCAGGGCCCAGCTCCAATGGCATCGCCTCTGTGAAGCCTTCTCATCACCACATGTTCAATTTTGT
The DNA here is from genome assembly GCA_963575035.1 of Avahi laniger. Lineage (NCBI taxonomy): Eukaryota > Metazoa > Chordata > Mammalia > Primates > Indriidae > Avahi > Avahi laniger. The sequence goes on from CAUYSK010027981.1 coordinate 34,664, forward strand.
TTTCAAACTTCAGCAGCAGGCATTATGTTTGTTTGGCATGTGTCTGTTTCCACCATTAGTTGGTCAGCATATTGATAAAAGAAACCTGGTATTATTTTTCTTGTTTCCTCCTAATTTTACTTTAGTAAGTTCTCAGTGTTTCATTTAATGATCAACAAATGTGAGTTAGGTCCTTGGTATGTACTCAACATCTGTATTAATTAGCCTATGTTAGCAGCTGTAACAAATAGGCCTGCAACCATATAATGGCTCAAAAGCAATAGATGTTTGTTCTTGCTCGTGTAATAGTCCAAAATGGGTGTTTCTGGTCAGGAGGTGGTTTTCCTCCACGTAGTGATTCTGGGTCCCACACCCCTATCTTGTAGCACCGCTGTCCCATAGCTTTCCCTTGTAACTTGTTTAAGCTGACAGAAGAAGCAAAAGGGAATTTAGAGTGCCTTGGCCTGGAAATGACACCTATTACTTCTGCTCACATTCTAGGGCTAGTTATATGGCCACATTTAATTGCAAGGGAGCCTGGGAAATGTAGTTTAGCAATGTGCCCAGAATAAAGGACAAGAAGAAATACATTTTTGGTGAACAGCTTTGCCAAATGCTGCCACTTTGTAACAAGGTACATTCACTGCCTTCAGTAAGCTTATAGACTGATGGGAATGAAACTAAATAGAAACCTAGAACTGATACCCATATTGCTTTTCTTCTTTTGATTTTGTAAGTTCAGATCTTTTCATCGTAAGTATGTTTCAAAAACCTTGGTTTTTTTGAGGGACCAACTCCCACTCAATAATCCCTTGTAATAGGTTTATTAGGTATGTTTCCTATGTTGACTTTGATGTGGTTCTTTTACTCCAGAAGCCCCTTTCTTGGCCTAGTTTTTTATCTGGGGATTCTATAGACTCCCAGAATGGCTAGGAGGGTCCTCAGAAATCACAGTCCTACCTTCTCTTAATCAGAAGAGGAAATTAAGCATCCTCGAACAGGTGAAACTCCTTACCCCAAGGCCGTGAAGCTTCCTGATGGAAAGGCCAGAGGCTCAGCCCGCCAGCTCTTTAGTCCCACCTGCGTCCCTTTGTCACTCAGCTGCCTAACTCTGTGTCTGTGAGTCCTGTGTATTCCACGGAGGTTAAGTGAGCTTCCAGGTCTCCAGGAGCAGGGGGAACTGCTAGTGTTCTCCATGGTCCCTGTTCTCCACAGGGCTCTAAATTGTTGGAGCAGTTCTGTCCATTCCAGTCATCATAATTAATAATGCACTTTTTTTTTTTGCTATAAACACTTCATTATATTCATGTGTTCTGCAAACACTAGCCTAGTATGTTACTTTGTGCAAGGCACTGGGGAGATGGGTTCCTGGAAATGAATACTTCTGCTGTCCTTGCTCTTCAGGAGCTCACAGTCTACTAGAGGAGATAAAAATAATAGCTAACATTTACTGAGCACTTACTATGTGACAAGTGTGGCTTAAACTTTAATCGTAACAATAATGATACGAAGTTGTTTCCATTCACAATCCCCATTTTACAGATGGACAGTTGGAACAAGGTTAAGAGCTACTGAGTGGTAGAGTTAGGATTCAGGCCCAGTTAGTTTGGTTCCAAAGCCCTTGCCCTCACCCACTAGGAAATATTTGAAATACTACATATTGATATAATGATATCAATTAAAATGTTATGTGCCATGAGGGAAGGTGATGGCTAAAATGTTTTGGAAATTGAGACTTCTGGTTGATGGGAAATAGAACTTTATATCCAAATAAAACATAAAATATTCATCCTTACCTCCCTTCCTTCCATTCAGACCCTCATCTATTGCTTATCTGGGAAATAAAAATATAAAATTAAATTTAAAAAAGCATATTGATGCTGGAAATGATTTTACTCTCTGTGAGTCTTTATATTAAACTGAGTCCTTCTGTGGTGCACAGTTAGGTCAGTACAAGTTTGTGAATTGTCTACATACTCATTCATTCAAGAGCATTCATTCATTACATCTACCATTTGTCAAACATTGAACTAGATGCTTCAGGAGGAAAAGAGGTACCATCCTGCCCCAAGGAACTTACCTGCTAGTTCAGCAGAGAAAAAAGGAAGTCTCTGACCACTGTTATAAATGTTGTGATTCTGGGAGTCTACACAGGATGCAAGAGAGCATACAGAAGGGAGCGTGGACCTGGCAGAGAGGTGGGAAAGTGGAATGGGCAGATGGAGAAGGCTGGAGGGGGAGATGTCTGCAAAATGGGGAGTAGGAGTTGGCTAGGTGGGTGTTGTGGGAAGCCCACTGCCCCAGAGGGAACAGACCTGAGGGAAAATGCATGGATCTTTTGGGAAACTGCAGTTAGTTCAGGGCTGGTTTGGGAGGTAGAAAGAGGGACAAAGGGAAAAGACAGGGCTAAAGCAGAAATTGAGAAAACTCTTGTAAGTACTTTATCCTGAATGCCATTTAAAAGTTGTAAGTGGGGATGGTGCTTTGATGTGACTGTATTTTATAAAGATCTTCTGGCCACAGTGTGGGCCTTTGACCAGAGGTGGGCAAAACTAATGCAGGGAGGGTAGTTACGGAACCTCCCATGAGCAATTGATGAGGGTCTGAAAGGAAGGAATGGAGGTGGGGATGGAGTGAAAAAGACAGAATAAGAGGGTGAGACAGGATATGGAGGTGGGCAGATAAGAGGGGTGTCTGGGGAGTTAGGTGGAGAGAGCTATGGAGACAAGCAGCACAGTAAGAAAAGCAGGGGTCAGGCGTGTGAAGCAGTGACTTCGTCATGGACACTTCGGACTTCAGGTGGAGGTGTCTCGTAGTCAGGGGAATAGATAGGAGTGAGGGAAGAGGACTAGGACTCAACTATAAATTTGTTACCAGCAAATTACAAAATACGTGGAGCCATGGATGCAGGTAAAGTCACCCAGGGAGAGTATATGGAGCAGAAAGAGCAGACAGGGCTGAGAGTGAGCCCGGCAGCAGAGGCAGAAGAGCCAGCCCCTGAATGGGAGGGGTGCTGACAGAGTATTGGATGCACCTCAGAGTTAAGCAAGATGAAAAATGAAAAGTGCAGTTGGATTCCGCACCAAAGATATCTGAACCTCACCAGAGCAGGGAATGGAAAGGTAGAAGTCTAAGAATCTGCTGCTCTCCAAACTAGGGTAGAAACGTGTATCAAAACCTGTGGGACATAGAACCACGAGGGTCTCTTTTGCAGTTTTTCAAGGGTACAGGCCATGGAACCCGGAATCTTAGGGATCATGCAGTCCAACACATTCATTTTACTTACAGGGAAAAATGAGGTCCAGAAAGGTTAGGTGACTTGTCCAAGGTGGGAGAATCACCAGATTTCTGGCCTTTCAGCCCAGGTGAGGGATGTGGTTAAGAGCATGGGGTAGGTGTAGTGTTTTTAAAGTCAAGTAACTAGAATTTTAACCTATTTACAGTGTAAATCTGTTGAGTTTGACTTCAGAATATCGTCATGACTTTTAAAGGTAGAATGAGCCACAGATTAAGAAAAAACCATAGACTGTGACTTTTATGCACTTGATTCCTATGAAGAAAGTTATTTGTGTTATTTAGAGGAATAACGATAATTTTTTAGTGTTTCTAGTTGAGCAAATCTAATTTTTAGCTACTAAAACACATAAGTAGCCTGAATAGTATCATCCAAATGGACTTGGGTGACATGCAGTATAGACAGCTTAGGAGTAAGTGACACTCTGGACTTGATTAGAACGCAGTACTCCTGGAAGGATATAAATCAAACTGGATTTATGGTCTAATAAAAACGTGGGAGGAAAAGATAATGCTTACTGATTCATGAAACTTTAACGATGTTTGTGAGACTCCGAGTTGTCGTAATATTTGGATGAGAGCGCTTTCCCATTCGTCTCAGCTTGCGTCCAGACGACATGCTTTGTGCCTCGCTCTGGGTGCGAAGCCCGACTTGGATCTTCTTGGGAATTCTTAGGAAGCAGATATCATTATACAGTCTGTCTTCGTAAACCCGTGACTCTGAGCAGCACCTGGTGGGTTTGGGCAAATATGTATCGAGCACTTATTAACTGTAAGTTTTGGGGAGGAAAAAATATAATACTATGGAAAAGTCTTAGTTATTTCTGTTTAGAAAGCTTTTTTGAGGGCTATCTCTTTCTGGCCTGTGTTCTCCTTTCTGGAATTGTGTAAAAAAGCCCACAGCATACCACAGCTACTCACCCCTCCCTGAATATACCATGGAAATAATAACACCTACCGTTTTATTGAACCTGGAGGCCTGTGTTATGTGCTTACATACAGTAATTTACCTGATCATAACAACTCTGTGAGGCAGGTATTTATTATCCCCATTAGTCAAATGGAGAGACTGAGGCTCAGAGAGAGGTAAAGTTAACTTGTCCATTGTCACACAGCTAAGAACTGGGGAAGGCAGGTCTGTGCGACTGCTAAGCTCTTGCTTTTACGGCACAGCTGCGGTTCCTCCTTCTTGGCCTCCTTGCCTTTGCTTTGCAGTTGCTCAGTTACTTCTGTGTCTTGTGTTGGGGGACACAAAGGCACCTTTACCCCACTGTGGAAATCTCAGCCCTTCTGATAACTCTCCTCAAGACTTGCCTCTTGGGAAGCCCTCCCATCTCTTCTGCCTGTGGGGTCCCATAGCACTTGGTTACCGCCTCATCTTCATCACCCTCGTTATAACCTGACGTGTAAAGCACAGGGAGTCAGCTGAGTGGGACAGTGGATTGGGTACTGGCCTTCTTCACTGACGTGTGAGTTCTTCGGAAGTCAGGGACTCTGTCTCATTTGTGGTTGATTTGCGAACACAACACCTAGGGTAATCTCGTGAGGTGTGATCATTATTATTCCCATTTAAAAGATGAAAAAACTGAGGCATAGAGGTTAAGTGAGTTAGTCAGAGTCACACAGCTGATAAGTGACAGAGCTGGTATCTGAACCCAGACAGTCCAGCTCCAGCATCTGTGCTCTTACACTAAATTTGTGCCATCTCTCCAGTGAGGTTGTAAACTGTGAGGGTGGAGATGGTGCCCAGCAGCTCCCAGCCCAGGGCCTCACAGTCCCGGCCAATAAGCATCAGCCCTCTTGTTCCCCCATCCACCCTGCAGAATGGCAGAGACTGTATTGCACTAGGTCTTATGAGAAGAAGAGAGCTTTAGGGCAGAGCTGCATGCATGCCCTGAGGATCTTACAGAATGCACTTTCCCAGGCCTGGTTCTGATGCAGTAGGAATGGGACAGGTCGATTTGAGCGCTTTGAAATCTGTCCTGTGTCTGGGAACAGCAGTGAGAAGGGAAGTGGCAGGAAGCAGCTCTGGAAGACGGGAATGAAGCAGGCCCAGGAGCCCAGCCACAGCAGTGGGGGGCAGGCAGAGAAGTGGCAGGCACCGTCCATCCGCCAGAGTCGGGGGAGCCGCGGCGTGGGAGGAGGCCCAGAATCATAAATCCATCTCGGAAAGACCTCTTAACTTGTAATTTAATGATTTCTAAGTACCTGTGCCTTTTGAGTGTGCTGGTGGGATTTTATCTGATGAATTCAAACACTTTCATTTTCTTCAGAGCTTTCATCTTTGAGGTACCCAAAAATAGTAGGCTTTTCATGGAGTTGTATAAGGATTCCATCTGCTTTATATTGAAAAGTAGGGCTTTAATGGAAAATTAAAAATGAGCCAGATCTCCTTTCCCACAACAAAGCCCAGGGCACTTTTCCCAATCCTTTTTTCTTTTAATCCCCAGAAAAAGTTACAGAATCTGTATTTCTGTGAAATCCTGCCCAATTTAAATTCTACTGAAAAGACAAATAAACACCAACAAGTTCCTTCATTTCCACACAAATGTTGTGTCTATCGAGAAGCAATAACAATTTCAAATATTGTCATTTGTAAAATTTGATTTTTGTTTTAATTTTATCTTAATTTTATTTCAGAATCATGTGACGTGTTGCCTACAGCTGGCCGCATACATACACATGACAATATGTTAAAAAGCACTAATTTCTGTTAATGGTTTCTCTTCTTGCTCTCGGAGTTTGAAGGGTATCATCACCTTTTGTCATATAGTTTATTTTCTTACCTGTAACTATCATACAAACACCCTACCTTGTTGTTTTCAGATGTAAAACTCAGGAACTGAGTTGTCAATGAACTCTAACATCCTGTCATTCTCTATCGTTTATCAGTGTCTCCTACTTGGAAGTGTCCTTCTCTGGCTGTCCTTTGTGCACACCTTAGCCTGATCCATAGTCTCTGGATAAATTAGATCCTGCATGCTCTCCCGTGGGTTGCAAATAACAGTTGCTTCACTCCCATACTTCTAGATGGAGAGGAGATGTTGATCAACATCAAAATGAATGTGCCAGCTGATACAGATACTGGTTCTTGTGCCTCGTTCCTTTACTAACAACCCAGTGAATAGGAGCAGAAAGACCAGACTCCTTAGCCAAGCCTTCATTGCCTTTCATAATTTCCACAGTGCTCCCTGGCTCCCTTCACTTACCAGGACAGTAACACTTGATTAGCCAGAAGCCCAACACTATCTCATTAATGTGGAATATGGTCCTGGTCTTTGTTTTCCCTTCCTGGAATCCCCTAATCCTTCCTTTCCCTTAGAATTCTATCCATTTGTCAAGGCCCAGCTGGAATCACAATTCTCGAAAGGTTACCCCAATCTTCATTCTCTTGCATTGAACATTTGTATCTCCCCATTGCCTCATTATTAATCAAATCTTGAGATGAAAAATCCAAGGTTCAGAGCGTTTTTTATCACTTGCCCAAGTTCATACATCCAGTTATTAATTTAGCTTAGACTAGAAGAATCTAGGTCTCCTAGAAATCTATATATGTGAGTCCTGCCTTCTCAAGACACTGTTGGCCCCATGTGTGCAAAAATGTTGTTTGCTGTTCCCCCTTTCTGTCTGTCCACCTATGGCATGGAGTGCAGCGTCTTTCACATGTAGATACTCAACAGATGTTCGTTTAGACTGGCCTGGGGCAAGGCACTGGAATGTGCAGCTGGCTTCCTGGGCATCTGTGGTGCTAGGCTGGCATCTTTTTGGACATTGAGCTTCTGTATTTTCCGGTGGCATCAGATTTACTCCCTACTGAACCACATGGTTTAGATTCAGTAACTGTCCTCCTCTGTTTTAGGAACTGCCATTGCATTTTGAGAATGGTATGTGTCTAAAGATTTTTTGTTCAGAATCTCGAGCTTGTTCTTAAAAATTTAGGGTATTTGGGGAAATAGTTACTTCTTTGTCCTGGGCCATCAGGTTTCACCAGCAAGATTTTCACTTTAAAAAAAGATTGCCAATAGTGCAGAATGACATCCAAGACCAGGGAGAAAATGCAGAATGCTTCAAAATCTGGAATACAATAGTGAATGATGGTGAAAGGAGAGGAGCCCAGTGGACCACCAGCATTGGGCCTGAAAGTCTGTAAGGCAGAGAAAGCAGGTGCTGTGTGTTATGCATCTACCCATCTCTGGACCTCTCAAAGCAGCATTTAACTGAGTCCCTTAGCCATATATAGCTCAGCTTTGTCTGTGCCTTCCATGGCATGCATGAATTTTGTTCACTTTGTACTATCATCATCTGAAGACTCTCCTTAGCATGGGAGGAGGGTTCTATCCCAGACTTAAGGTCGTACAAAATAGTGATTTAACACTATAGCTCAGCTTCAGCCTTTGTTTGTATGCCTTTCAAAAGAATGATTGAAAAATAAGCTTTATAAAATATCTTCTATGGTTGGGAGGGTACTCCTTGAGTCATCTCTGTAACAAAAGACACAACAGCACAACAGGCAGTGTTGGTCAGGCATTCATGAGAGTCTTCTCAGCTACCTGTCAAAAGCTCACTGTGATTCCTCATTAATGGCTTCTTCTGCCTAGTCCTCACCTGGATGCCAAGTTTAATGTATCTCGGGTGGAGAACAAGCAATAAGAGCATGTTCTGTGGATGTAGGCCAACTGCTGCAGCTGAGAGGGGGAGGGGAGGTACCTGGTGCTTCCCTGTTGTTTGCAATGCTATTGTGGTCTTTGGGAAGCAGTGGTGAATTTTTTTTTTCTTGCTTAACCATGCACTGTCTATGGTTTAAGTGCTTTTCCTGCCCTCTCCCCAATGCCACAACCGCCACCTGAAATTTGGGAGATCACACGGCATTCTCACAAAATGCACTTTCCCCTTTGCTGGCATATAATGTCACCACTTCATGTATTTATCCAATTTGTTCGTGTTCAGCCTCTTTTGTACATGTAAGCATCAATATTGTCCATTTTCAATAGCAAGCTTCTAGACGGCTGAAAGTACACCTTGTTTAATTTGCCTTGTGCCGTATAACACTACACTGTGCATTTATTAAATTCTTGTTGGTTATGAGTCTAAGCTTCCAAGTTGGGAAGTCTTACACATATTTTCAGTACTTCTAGAATGAGATGCATCTTAGGTAAATTTTCTTTGTGCAAGTAACACATTAGGTCCTCTGCATTGATGGATCCTCAGAGTCATGGTTTAGAATCCCGATTTTGGTTGCACGTAATAATGTTTTTTATTTCTTCCTTGTTTCCACCTCCTTGGGTGAAAATGCAGTGATCCTATCTTCTAATCCTGCATGCATGTTAGGGCCAAAGAGTAGGTGATCTGCCACACCTCACCCTTCTTTTCATGTAAGTGCACTTGAACATGTAATTGCCTCTGTCTTGTAGCCATTATTCAACAAATTCTTGATTTTGGCCTGCCAAGAGTTGGAAGTAGTTCTCTTAGAGGTTGAGAATTACCCAGTGAAGACTAGTGAGTGGTGTCTGGGAAGAATCTGGAAGGACTGTGGTAGATTAAACAGAACCAGCTTCCTCTGTGGGTGCCAGCAGCTCTTGAGCAAGGTATTAGTTCTGGTTAGTTTGTTTATAAGTATGATCCAAGGAGGATTGTGGCGCTACAAAACTGCAGCTTCAAATATTATTTGGTTTTACCTCAGCCCAACATGCCATATGGGGAAAAGGCCAGCGCATGAAGGTGACGAGAGTCCTGGAATGGGAGCCCAGGGCAAGCCCTGCTGCCTTCCCTGATCCTCACATGTGCAGCTGTGGTGGAGGCTCTGCTACCTTGGCCCCCACCCCAGAACAACGCTCTCACTCACCTGAGGTCCAGAACTGCCATTATGGGAGGGTTCCTTTCTGCGCTCCCCACTGAAGCACCCACCTGGCTCTCAGTCCTAGCTCATGGGTGAGCTAGAACTTCAGGAATGATCCACGAAAGAGGGGGGCGTTGGTGAAGCAGGAATGAGAAGAGATATGGCTGGAAAGGGATCAATAAGGAGTTGGTAGGGGCGAGATCCTGGTAAGTGTGGAATTAGCCCATGTATTAGTTTCCTGGGAATGTCATAGCAAATTCCCACAAACTGGGTGGCTTAAAACAACAGAAACTTTTCCCTCACAGCTCTGGAGACTAGAAGTCAGAAATCAAGGTGTTGGCAGGGTCGGTTTCTTCTGGAGGGCCTGTAGGAGAAGCTGTTCTGTGCCTCTCTGCTGGTTTCTGTTGGTGGAGGCAAACCTGGGCTTTGCTGGCTTGTAGACACATCACTATAGTCTCTACCTCTGTCCTCACATGGCCTTCTCCTCTCTCATAAGGACACTTGTCACTAATTTAAGGCCCAGTCTAATAAAGGTTAATCTCATCTCGATATTCTTAATTACGTCTGCAAAGACCCTTTTTCCAAATAGGTCACTCTCACAGGTTCCAGGTGGGCATATTTTTGGGAGGCCACCACTCAACCCACTAAAGCCCTCAAAAGGATAAAAAAGAGTAGTTACTCAGGGGAGAAAGAGCAGATGAGAAAGGTATTTACGAGACTGAGTGCCTGCTGAATGGTGGCCGTGGTGCTATGTACTTTGCATGTGTGACTTTAACCATCACTGCAAGGTAGGGAAAGGTACAGTGAAATTTGTGCGTGAGAAGGAAGACGTTCAAAGAAGCGGAGTGTCCTGGAAATTTTCAGTACAATTGTAGGCTGAACCTTCATCTGAGGTTGGGAGATTTGGAGAAGGGAGAGGGAACTTGGAGAATCTAGAATAGGTTCAAACAGCCACTAAACTACAAGGTAGTGTGTTAATAGATGGATAAAAAGAATTATGTAGTGAGATTCCACTGGAATTTGTAGGTATCTTTAGTGGTTCCCTTTAGCCCAATTTTGTGACATTGCCTAGTAATATTTGTCACTTTGGAATGAAAAATCTGACCTTCTGGTTACTTAGAATTAGGAATTGGTTTGAATAGTCAAGTGAGTAGGTATTGTAGGAGACTAAAGAAAATATCAAATGAATCAGCTAAAAGTAAGGTTCAGGCTGGAGAGAGGAGTTGGGTGCGATAGTCAAAGTAAGGAAAAGTGGGAGGTCTCCGGTGTGATGAGGGAACACAGCAGGTATGGAGGAGGAGAGACAAAGGTGAGGAAACCCAGGGAAGTGGAGAATTCCTAATGACGCTGATGCAGGGGTGGCTTCCTGTTTAGTGGATCTCTACTCTACAACAGAATGGAGGTTAAAAACATTAGATATGAAGCATGAAAGAAACTGAAAGCCATAGGCCCATTTCACCCTTGGTTCAAATATGTATAAATGGTGTCTTCCAGAAGAATGACATGTTAGTGTGTTGCACTTTTTTTTTTTTTTTAAATCCTGGAAGAGTATTCTGGGACCTCTGAGACCTTACAATATGAACAGCTGGTTTAGTGGGAATAATATTTTGAACTGGTATTCAGTTTACTTTCCCTTCCTCCTAATTCTTGTTTCCCTGGGAGTCTCCCCCGTTGAGGCTAAGGATTCCATTACTTCAGGGGGAGGACACAACATGGTCAAGGACAAAGAAGACATTGTTCGGCTTTTGACTTCCAAAGCAGGCCTTTAAAGCACATTTCAGAGACCAGAGTGAGCCCAGGCCTTCATTTAAAAGAGGCAGGCTTTGTCAGAAGAAAAATGGTTTGTGGATTCCAAGAAGCCGAATCTCAGAAGGCCTGGCATATATTGTACATTAAGCCATGCAGGAGGAGGGAGGCTAAAGGGTGGTTTCCAGCTCCTCCAGGAAGGAGAAAAATCTCTTCCTGGGTTGGTGGGAGGAGCTTGTAGAGATTCAGGGGAGTCTAGAGTTAAAAAGCGGCTGGGTCCTGAGATCCAGCACCCCATTGCCGGGGACTTCTGCTTAAGGCATCACTGAGATGATAGAAGCCCAGGTGGGTGGGGAAACCCCTGCAAGCCGAGAGCAATTGTACCCTGGATCCGCTCTGGAACTCTGGAAGGAATCCTCCTTGCACTGAGCCCTGCAGTGAGGCAGGTTTAGGCAGAAACAGGCCCTGAGATGGTGTCCCCCCCTCCCCCCAATTCCCCAGAGCCTGCACATGGCATGGGGAAATCCCCACAGTCCTGCTTGCCCCCTTGGGTGGATGTGAAGGTGCCAAGAGATCTGGGGTGAGAATGGAGCAGGCACAGAAGGAAGTGTGCCCGTCTCACCGTTGGAGACTGGCTGGGATCGCGGCCACGGGCACTGCGGAGCCTCAGTGAGGTATCGACCAGTTCTGTCAGCAGAGCCAGGCCAGCACCCTGAGACAAAGGGACGAGACGTCCCACAGAGGCCAGCAAGGGCTTGGAGGGCAGCACCTAGGCTGGATCCTCTCCCCCCTGCGATGCTCTGTAATTTTCCCCCTGGGAGAAGGAAGAAAGGGAGAGAAACACATCCCTGAGAGGCCGTTTGAAGTGAGTTTAATTTGACTAATTGCCCTGAAGCAACTGATGTTTCAACTCTGAAGAGACTAGGTTATCTGTAAGGACTAAGATTGTTCTTTCTCATAAGCAGAAATGCATTGGTCATAATCAGGTTGAGTTCAACCATGGAGAAATAAAGTAATTGTCTTTTATATACAGTAGAGTGGTAAGTGTGCATTTCAAACCTTCCACACTGCATTCGGGCTATATTTTAACTTTTGGGAGGCAAATTTACTAATACTCTTATGATAGTATACTGTTTTTCCTTTGATTAAGTCATGGCTTAGTATGCCTGTATTAGGTACATTTTGGGCAAGAAGTGGGAAGTTCTGTTCCCCAAAGGGGCAGAGTTTTTCCACCTGATGTTTCAAAGTGTGGTGGGATTTTGGCTTCCCATTTTTAGGTAGTGGCAGTTCTTCCCAGTGCTCTCGAAGGAAGGACCTCAGTTGTCTTAGGACCTTGGGTTGGTGGAAAGTATCGGAATTTTGAGCCTTTCTCCAGTGAAGTTACTGTGATGCTGGAGACTAGAGGACAGTTTTTACTGTGTGATCCTTTAGTCTCATGTTTTAAAGGTAACAGAGTGAATACTAGAAATTCTCTCTCTAAATACAAGGGGAAGTGCTCTTCATTTTTATTCAGTTCTCATGTACTAAATAAAGTACCAGTTTATGAAGGGATTCATTTCCAAGTATAATTTATAAGTAGTTACCAGAACACTCAAATGAGAGAGGGGGAAGAAAACCAGTTAGCTCTATTTAATTACATTTCATCTCTCTTTGACATTCATGTGAGGATGATGCTGCATTTAAGATGATATATTTTAAAACCTGCTGTTTCTTGAAATACCTAGTAATTTTGGAAGAGAAATCTTTAGGCCTGCTTTAAATGTGCCTTGGTTGGGGGTATAGTGAGGTGAGGTAGAGAGTTGCCTGTTTTGACATCGTGTATGTATTTTCCTACCAGAAAATTATTTTGACAGTCTGAGCAAATCTTCTCAAAACGTAAACACATCTCATATTTGCCCTTGTCTGTCAGTGGGAGCCAAGACAGGTAGAGATGGGGAACCATATAATTTAAATTGAAAAGAGTCACTAAATAAATAAAATTATAGAATTTAAAAAATATATCGATTTATTGAAAGTTTAAAAAAATGTTTTAGACCTATGAAATAGTTTCTTTTCAAAATCTTTTCAAAAATAAACTTTTTAAAACTTAAATACATATGTCCATAAACATTAGAGAAAAACTTTTATATTGATTATCTGAGCATTAGCAAGAGTGTAAGTAATTATTTTTGCTACATATTCATTTATCTTAGTCAGTTTTAGTCTGTTCTTCAGGCATTTCTCTAATCCCCATGGCACTGATATGAAGAATGAATTGTTTTTAATTTGCTCATAAAGTTGGCTGCAATCTCTTCAAAGTTGTGTTTATAGTTAATGTTTGAAGTTAGTATCTTTGATTGGCTTTTATGTATATGTCACAATATTCCCAATTAAGAAAATAGCTCTTTCTGCAGAAGCAAAGTCCCTGGTGAGCTCAGAACAAATTCTGCTAAATGGAGGCTCTTCTCAGAGGAGTTTTTTTCATATTGAAATGTGTAGATACTTTCACCCAAATATTTTCACAGATCTTTTTTTCCTCATGCAGAATTCTTAACTTCAACAAATAATTTTACAAGGCAAAACTTATGAAAATAAGTTGCTCTATGGTCTTTTTGAATGTTTTATCAAATTTAGATGACACAAAATCATGGGTCTTCTCAATTGCACTCCATTCTGGTACAGACTATAAATGCATTCGAATAACAACTAGAAGCTCCATGAAAAGATTGCCATAAGTCAGGATATTACAAAACATTGTAATATAATTTCAGAATTAAATCTTGGATACTGTTTGAATTCTCATCATTTAATGTGCTTCACTTTCTTTTTTGCTTTTGTTGGGATGAATTTCTTCATCTTCTGTTCACAAGCCTTGTTTTCAATAACTGCAATTGGCTAAAGGCTTCAGAAGCTGAAGTGATCTGGTGCTTCATTCACTGCTTTGATCAAGGACTTCCAACTGGTTTGGACAGAATGCACTCATCCTTTAGAGGACTTGTCTGTCATTCCATTGTGGCACACACAGGCTGAGTTAGAGAGCCATTTCTCAAGCATTTCTGAAACCTGGTTGATGATGACAGGCGGCAGACGACAAGGCATATACTGCTGTGCTGAAGTGTTTTTTTGTATTCATCATTGGCATTGTCACAAAAATTTTGTAATTCGGTTTTTTTAACTGGGTACATGTAAAACCGGTTGTCAATTTGTATACCTACAGTTTCAGTTTATAGAGATGGCCACTTGTTTGAATGCAGTTATGAAATATGCATGGGTCATACCAAATTCTAAGTATTAATAACTTTCTACTCCATAGGTTTCTTGATGTAGTAAGGCGATTATTTTTAGCAACACAAAATTTGTATTATCTCTGCAAAAACAAATCACTTCATCTCCCGTGTTGAACTTTTTATAGTTTGCAATAGCATGAGATGTTTCACTTGTGACACAATGAACTACCACAAGCTTTATATGAAATAGGTGAAGAAAATCAAAGCATTATTCAAATTACTTGCTTTCTGTTTAAAACATCTGATGATACATAAAACTGGAACCATTTATTTGTGAAGTTTTCTGCTAATAAAGCTAATACATTGAAGCTATCACTTCACTTTTCATATATGCAAAAAAAAATCCGGAGCTCAAAAATAAGCAAAATCGATTTAGAATAATAGTCATTTGATCTAAAAGAAAAGTAATATTTCCTAGAGTACTATGTTAGTGAACATACTATAGCTACACATGTTAAATCATCGTCTTCAGCCGTCTTACAGTAACTATTAACATTCGAAGTAGTTGCTGGTGCCTCTTTAGCAGATTTGTGACTTTGGTTTATATAGTCAGTGATATCACCATGATTCCTATAGTGGACAGTGAATATCAATGATCATTTTGTGTGAATTAATGTTGATGATCAACTTTCTTGAAAAACGGAGATTTGGTACTTAATTTTTCATTAAACTTGCATTTTCTTTTTCTTTTTACCTTATTGCTGCTGAAAGGATATAGCAAAATAAAATAGTATAACCATTCAATAAATGACAAAGACACTGTAATGAGAACATTCAGACAATTCCTTAAAAGATCTGTAGCAGGTCTATTTCCTGTAAGTATTTCATGTACACCTAACGTGTGACTTTCTATGTTTCCCATTAGCCCTTCTGAATGGTGTTTTGTGCATCTCAGGTTGCAGCATGGGTCACAACACAAGGGTTGGTGCTTTTGGTGTCTGACAGGGGCAGCGGCGCATAATACTTTTCTCACTACCACTCAACACTGGAAGAGTTGCTCATGTCCAAGTGCTCTTTGTTGTCCTTGCAAGGGAGGTGTTACTTACACTAACGTTGGAAAGGGACAGGAAAAGAGATGGATGGTCATTGGTCATCTTTCAGATTTAATCACATGTTAATGTGGAATTTCCCTCCACTGTATAGTTAGTTGTCTTACACACTGGTAGGCAAATCATGGCAGAAGCTCCAGGTGCAAAGTGGAGGTTACAAAACCCAATCCTGCTGTATTTTAATGCCACTAATAACAACACTTGGTTTACAAAGTGAAACATCTTGGGCAAATGCTTATCCTGAAGGGCTGCTGGGACAATAGGCATAAACCAGCACTTTCTCAGATGGAGGAAGGTACGCTGTCACCCTTGTTAGACGTTGCATTTCTCCATCTGCTTTGCGCCCTCCTTTTTTGTCTGGATTATTTACTATTCTGATAGTCTTACTGCTCTGCCCTTCCAATCCTACTTCCCACAACAGCTGAGTGAACTCTTAAAAATCTGTATGAGATCACGTCCCTCCCCTCAGTGTCTTCCTGTCACAGTTGGGATGAAGCCCAGCTCCCCACCAAGGCCTGGGAGGCCCTTCGCGCTCTTGCCCTTGCTCGACTGTGCCCCACTAGATTTTAAGCGTCCAGGAGACATATATATAGCTGTCTGTTTTCTTTGTCAGGAGGGCATATAAGAGTTGTTCAGTAGTTTTCCTGGTGGTGTGAATGTGGTTTACTTACTTTGAATTGATGAAAGCAAAAGAGAGAACATATTGCTAATCCATGGCAATCAGGAAATTCGGGTCCAAATCTCTACGTCCCGAATATTGCTTCCATCTCTGACAACAAAGTTGGACAGCAGAATGTACTACAGGACTAAATCAGAATGCATTACAGGACTGGATCCTCTCCGTTAGCAGAGGTCTTATGGTGCACACAGCCATTCTGACTCTCTAGGCTCCCAGGCCCTCCCTACCTCGTGGGAGTAAGTGTGAGTTATGGGGAGTCTATTGTTTTCATCGACATTAGATCAGAGATTTTGTTTTAAGTACATTTTTCCTACATGAGTTGGAAAGATGCTCCTCTGGATGATTTGGGGGGAAACTGACAATGCCAAAGCTGATACGACTCTCTCAGGGACATACGATGCTGGTGGTAGAGGAGCACTTTCAAGTCATGATTTTGAGACCTTGTTGTGTTCTTGCACAACTGCCTTCTGTTGCTTCTCTTTTTAAAACGTGCTACTGTTCAATTTTATCATGAATGCCTTTCCAAGGACAGTAAATGGTTTTACACACTATGACATCGTTTCCATGGCAACTAATGTATTTTAGCAAAGAGAGACTGTGATAGAAGTAGGCTAAAAAGGACAAATACAGAAATGGCACAGTGTAAAATGTGGGGCAGTGTGTGTTGTAGTAAAGATTTTTTCTCTTTTTTCCCCCTGACTTCTTGTTTAGGAAAACCTATATAACTAGATCTTGGATTCTGAACTCTTAGTAATAAAATTTTTACTGCACCCAACACTGTCTAGTATTTTGCTGACACAGTTCCTTCCATTGGCACTTGGGTTTTTTGTCTGGTTGCTTTAATATGCTGGTAATTTCCATAACATATAAATAGTTGTAATTTCATCAATCTTAAAGATACACTCTCTCT
>CAUYSK010027985.1:0-25685 GCA_963575035.1 Avahi laniger
GACAGAGTCTCACTCTGTTGCCCGGAGTAGAGTGCCGTGGCATCAGCCTAGCTCACAGCAACCTCAAACTCCTGGGCTCAAGCGATTCTACTGCCTCAGCCTCCCGAGTAGCTGGGACTACAGGCATGTGCCACCATGCCCGGCTAATTTTTTCTGTATAGATTTTTAGTTGTCCAAATAATTTCTTTCTATTTTTTTGGTAGAGACAGGGGTCTCGCTCTTGCTCAGGCTGGTCTCGAACTCTTGAGCTCAAGCAATCCGCCCGCCTTGGCCTCCCCGAGTGCTAGGATTACAGGCGTGAGCCACTGCACCCTGCCAACGCCTAACTTTTTGAAGGGCAAAGCCCAGAGCTGCTTAACAGAGCCTGAGCTTTTAGATTAAAAGAAAAAAAAAGGAAAAAAGGCTTATTAACCAGTTGGGGATGATAGTCTTTTTTATTCCTAAAGCCTTAAGTTCAGGAAAGGAAAGGAAGGAGGTGAGAGCATAATGCGGAATTGGTGCTTTCTTTGGAATTCTAGTCAGCGGCTGTGTCGGAAGCCTGAGCGGGAGGGTTATGGTGGACAGGGCAGCTGCTGGCGTAGAGGTCACCTTGTTCTGTCACTAGCTGTGTCTTCAGCCCAGTTATAATAGAGTTGAACATGCTTTAAAGTCTTCCATTAGATCCTGAAATATTAGGGAAAGGACTCCTGCCTTAGAAGCACCTTTCTGTGCCAAGATCTCTGTAATAGTCTGTTTTATGCTGAGGTGACAAGGGGGTAGATGGTCCGTGGTGGGATCGTTCATCTGAGATGACTCTCCAACTTCAAGAGATATGTGGCCTTATAAAAACGGCAGCTTCTGTTATGAGGCTGTTTAAAATTGAGGACCTGCACAGGGAAGAATCATACTTTTTTCTTTGTTGTATCTAGTGATAAGAGTGCCACTAGGAGTTGTATTTTGTATATTTTTCATTTGTTGATTTTTTTTTTTTTTTTTTTTGAGACAGAGTCTCTCACTCTGTCGCCCAGGCTAGAGTGCCGTGGTGTCAGCCTAGCTCACAGCAACCTCAGACTCCTGGGCTCAAGCATCCTCCTGCCTCAGGCTCCCTAGTAGCTGAGACAATAGGTGTGCAACATGCCTGGCCAACTTTTTCTGTTTTTAGTAGAGACGGGGTCTTGTTCTTGCTCAGGCTGATCTTGAACTCCTGACCTCAAGCAATCCTCCCACCTCGGCTTCCCAGAGTGCTAGAATTACAAGCACGAGCCACTGCACCTAGCCTCATTTGTTGATTTTGATTTACTGCCTATGCCACTAACAGCTTGCAAAATAGGAAATATAAACAGCAAAAGAAATGGGAAAGTGTTTTCACTCACTAGGAATAAATTGAAATATAATTAACAAAAGAAATGGGAAATATTGTACCTTTGCCAGGGAGGAA
Organism: Avahi laniger; assembly: GCA_963575035.1. NCBI lineage: Eukaryota > Metazoa > Chordata > Mammalia > Primates > Indriidae > Avahi > Avahi laniger. Next base: position 1,418 of record CAUYSK010027985.1, read on the forward strand.
AGAAAATTTTTGCTCAACCCCACAAGTTGAGACAGACCCCACAAATTGGGACGGACCCCTGTAACAGAAGACAGAATAACAAGAGAAAAACAAGTTTATTAATGTATGCAGTGTATATCATGCAGGAGAAACCTCAATGAAAGTAACTCAAAGCAGTGGCTTAGAACCTGGCTTGTGAAACATCTTCAATGAAGAAGAATAAATTTGTAGTGAAATGACAGGACGAAGGAAAGCAATTGTGGGCTTCCAAAGGTGGGACACTGGAAGGTGAATATGCAGAAGGAAACCAGTGGAGTAAGGTTTCTTTACCAGAGAATCCTCTGATGTCATCTTGGGATTGATAAAAGTCTCGAGTTATCACCAGTAAAGGAGAATTTGTATCCTGTCTTTGGGCAGAAAAGCAGGGATATGGAGAACTTTTCCCTGTTTGTTGTTTCTTAGTTGCTTTTAGCTCAAAAATAATTTTATGTCAAAGAGGGGTGATATATCTGTTTTTTTTCCTTACTAGCAGTGAGTTGTGAATTTAAACAAGTTTCTATTGTTTGCCCTTCAAACTGTACTTCACCCTAGTAAAGTCAGTATTCCATACATAGCTGATGAGTATAAAGAGGTAAATTTTTAGGAAGATGTATCATGAGCTTAAAAATGCCCTTTGACCTGAAAATTAGTTCCAATGATGTAACGTTGAATTGAGAGAAATTTGAGGGTGCAGAGTACATATAAGGTTTATTCGATAATAGGTCCAAAGTGGAAATGATGGTATCTCTGGAAGATGGCATATATATATAACCATTAAAAATGAAAGTTCTGGCCGGGCACGGTGGCTCATGCCTGTAGTCCCAGCACTCTGGGAGGCTGAGGCAGGACCATTGCTTGAGGCCAGGAGTTCAAGACTAGTCTTTATGAAAAAAGTAAGAAAAATTCACTGGGCATGGTGGCGTGTGCCTGTAGTCCCAGCTACTCAGAAGGCTGAGGTAGGAGGATTTCTTGAGCCCAGGAGTTCAAGGCTGCAGTGAGCTATGATCATGCCGCTGCACTCCAGCCAAGACGACAACATAAGTAATAATACTAATAATAATAGAATAAAAATAGTTTTTGAAGATTTATAAGAAATGCGAAAATTTTTACAATATAATATTTAAAACAATGAATACTCTTTTGTACTCATTTATTAACATCTCAGCAGTAGTTGACTCTCTCTATCATTTCCTCTGTGCTCAAGCAGTTGCCCTTCTCAGCCTCTGGTAACTTTCTCTTCCTTCCTCTGGTAGCTTTCTCTTCCTTCCTTGCCGACTGTTCTCAGTCTCATTTGCTGGTTCTTTCTGTTTGGGAGTTCTTCAGGGCTTAGTCCTAGATTCTCCACTTCTTAAAAATTTTTATTTTTTAAATTAACATACAGTAAAATGTATCCTTTTTTGGGTATACAGCTCTATAAATTTTAGCCTCTGCATGAATTTGTGTAACTGCTGCCACAGTCAGGATGCAGAATGGTTTCGTCACCCTGCAAAACACACCGCGAAACTCACTTTGTCATTGCACCTTCCCATTCCTAACCCCTGGCAAACACAATGGTTTTGTCTTTCGGAAAACATAGGCTTTTGTTACTGACTTTTTTGGGAAACTAAGCATAATGCCTTTGAGAGTCCTCCAAGTTGTGTGTGTTAATAACTTGAGATATCAACAGTTTCTGTTCCTTTTTACTGCTGAGTAGTATTCCATCGTATGGACGTACCACAGTTTGTTCATCCAGTCATCTGTTGAACAACATTTAGGTTGTTCTCAGTTTTGAGTAATTACGAGTAGAGCTGCTACGAACATTTGTGTGAACATAAGTGTTCATTTCTCCAGGGTAAATAAATACTCTTGAGTGGGATTGCTGGATCATGTGGTAAGTATATGTTACACTTTCAATAAAGCTGCCAAATTGTGTTCCAGAATGTCTGTACCATTTCGTATTTCACTGAGCAACGTATGAGAGTTTCGTTTGCCCACATCCTAGTTAGCACTCGGTATTGTTGGTATTTTTTATGCTAGTCACTCTAATAGATATATAGTGGTATGTTATTATGGTTGTAATTTGTGTTTCCTTCATAGCTGTTGATGTTGAACATCTTATTTGTCATTTCCTGTATCCTCTTAGGTGAAGAGAATGTTCTACCTGTTTTTTAATTGGGTTGTTTGTTTTCATACTGTTCGATTTGAGAGTTCTTTATGTATTCTAGATGTGCGTCCTTTGTCAGATATATAATTTGCAAATATTTTCTCCCACTCTATAGCTTGTCTTTTCGTTCTCTTAACAGTGTCTTCCGCAAAGCAAAAGTCTAGTTTTGCTTTTTGTTTTTTACTTTTTTTTTTGAAACAAGGTCTCGTTTTGTCTCTCCTGGGCTGGAGTGCAATGGTGCAGTCATAGCTCACAGCAACCTCAAATTCCTGGGCTCAGGCAATCCTCCTTCCTCAGCCTCCTCAGTAGCTGGGACTACAGGCACGCGCCACTGCACCTGGCTAACTAAAAAAAAAAAAAAATTTTTTTTTTTTTTTTTTTTTTTTTTGTTGCCGAGATGAAATCTCACTATGTTACCGAGACTGGTCTTGAACGCCTGGCCTCAAGAGGTCCTCTTGCTTCAGCCTCCGAGAGTTCTGGGATTATAAGCATGAGCCACTGCACCTGGCCAGTTTTTTTATCTTTTTGGTTTTCTTTCCTTCTACCCCCACCCCTGCATGAGAAGTAACAGCCACAGTTTTTTAAAAAATTTTTTTCCTCCCTTTTATGCTTTTCTAAAAACAGCTTTATTGAGTTATAATTTACATTCCATTAAATTTATCTGTTTTAAAGCATGTACAATTCAGTGACTTTTTTAGTAAATATGTAGAGTTGTGCAGTCCTCATCATGATCCAGTTTTAGAACATTTCTTTCACTTTGATCAGAAAGTCCCGTGTACTAGTTTTTAATCTGTTAGCATTCTTATCCCCAGGCCCTGGTAACCACTAATCTGCTTTCTGTCTTTATATATTTGCTCTTTCTGGACATTTCATATGAACAGAATCATGTAATATGTAGAGTTTTCTTTCATATAACATAAATGTTTTTATTGCTTTATGGAGATACAATCCATATGTCATACAATCTACCCATTTAAAATGTAGAACTCAGTTGTTTTTAGTATATTCTCAGAGTTCTTCAACCATGAGCATGATCTAATCTTAGAACATTTTCATCATCTCCAAAACAAATCTTACTGGCCATTAGCAATCATCTTTGTTCCTTCTCCCACCCTGTCTCTAGGCTGGTACTTTCTGTCTCCATGGATTTACCTATTCTGGACTTTTCATCTAAATGGAATCACACAATATGTATTAGTTTTGGACTTACTTTTTTCATTTGGCGTAGTGTTTTCAAGGTTCATCTATGTTAATAGCATGTATCAGTACTTGACTCCTTTTTATTGCTGAATAATTTTATCTGTACTTTCATTAATTGATGAATATTTGAAATATTTCCACGTTTAGTTATTAGGAAAAATGCTGTTAACATTCAGGTACAAGTTTTTGTGTGGATGGGTGTGTGTTTTCATCCTTTTACTTTCAAGCTACCTATATGATTCGAAGTGAGTTTCTTTCGGACAGCCCATGGTTGGATTGCATTGTATATCCATCCTGACAATCTGTCTTATCGCTGTGTTTAGATCATTTGCATTTAATGTAATCACTGATATGTTTAGATTTAGGTCTACTGTTTTATTTTTTACTTCGTTTCTGTTTCCCCTTTCCTGTCTTCTCTAGGATTATTTGAACATTGTTTTTTAGTATTCCATTTTAATTTATCTATTGTGTGTTTGGCTATGTTACTTTGTTTAGGTTTTCTAGTGGTTGCTGTAGGGATTTCAATATACATATGGAAGTTTTCACCCATTCCTTAGATTCAGTATTTAACCACTTCCACTGAAATATGGAAACTCTACCATTATGTAGTTTACTCTGTGTTATAGTTGTATAGTATTTCTACATACATTGAAAGTCTCCTATGGATGGTGTTATACTTTTGCTTCTAACTATCAAACACATTTAAAGAACTCAAGAGGAGAAGAATAGTCTATTTTATTTATCCAAATATTGACCATTTTTGTAGCTCACTTTTTTTCTTTTTTTTTCTTTTTTTTTGAGACAGAGTCTTGCTTTGTTGCCTGGGCTAGAGTGCCGTGGCGTCAGCCTAGCTCACAGCAACCTCAAACTCCTGGGCTCAAGCGATCCTCCTGCCTCAGCCTCCCGAGTAGCTGGGACTACAGACATGCACCACCATGCCTGGCTAGTTTTTTCTATATGTATTTTTAGCTGTCCAGCTAATTTCTTTCTATTTTTAATAGAGACGGGGTCGCGCTCTTGCTCAGGCTAGTCTGGAACTCCTGAGCTCAAACGATCCGCCCGCCTCGGCCTCCGAGAGTGCTAGGATTACAGGCGTGAGCCACCGCGCCCGGCCTGTAGCTTACTCTTTATTCAAATTTATTTTCCAATTTTTTTTTTTCTGATATCATTCCCATTCTGTCTGGAGAACTTCCTTTAACAATTCTTTTACAGCAGGTCATCTGGCAACAAGTTTTTCCTTCAACTGAGAATATCTTTATTTCACCTTCATTTCTGAAGGATGTTTTCTATGGATATAGAATTCTGGATTGTGACAGGTTTTTTTTTCCCTTAGCACTTAAGATAATGTTTCTCTGTTCTCCATGGTTTCCAATGAGAAATCGTCAGTGATTTGAACCATTGCTATAAGTATGATCCAGCACTTTTTCCTGACTATTCTCTCACTAAGTGATCGCATCCACATCCCTGGTTTTATGTACCATTTACATTTTGATGACTGCAGCCCAGGATCCTCTCTTAGCTCCAGATTTTTATATCAAAGTACTTTAATTATATCTCCCAAATTTAAGTTCCATGGTGGAACTTATACAGGTTGAGCATCCCTAATCTGAACATTTGAAATTTGAATTGCTGCAAAGTCGGAAACGTGTTGAGGGCTGACATGAAGCTGCAGGTGAAGAATTCTGCACCTGATCTCACGCGATGATGGGTTGCAGTCAAGATGCAGGCTCATCACACGGTTTGTTCGTCATACCCAAGGAAAAAAGGACCCAGCCCCCTTCAGCTGTGATGTGTGTTTTCCATGCACGCCCACAAAGGGTGATACAGATCGCACGTGCGCAGGCTGATGCACCGACAGCATGTTTCCCACCTGCCCCACACGGGGCCAAGACCTGCACGCGTTGCTCACTGTGTTTTTTTGCTTATTCTCTGCTCTGTGGTGTGAAGATATTGTTAAAAATGTCAAAAAGGCCTGCAGATACCTCTGTGGGAATAGTGATAAGGGGGAGGTGTTTATGTTTTCCTGCAGCACAGAAAGCCATGCTGTTGGAGAAACCAAACAGTGGTGTAACTGAAATGTCTTACCGAAGAGTGTGGTATCGGAGTGACCTCCATGTGTGACCCAAACAAACAGAAGGATAAATTGTTGAAGTTCTGTGCTGAAAGTGAAGAACAAAAGTTAATGAAAAATAGAAAAAAACTGTATAAAGCTACAAATGAAAATCTCGATCTTACGTTGAAAGAGTGGATCCATCGGTATCACGGCGAACCCGTGCCGCTTAATGGTGTGCAGATCGTGACACAAGGGAAGGTCTGTAATGACAAACAAAATTGAAGGGCATTATGAATATTCCACAGGCTGGTTCCAGAAATTTAAGAAAAGACATAGCATTCAGTTTTTAATGATTTGTGGTGATAAAACACCTGCTGATCACAAAGCAGCCGAGAAATTCATTGACGTGTTTGCCAGGGTCATCGCGGATGAAAATCTGATGCCAGAACAAGTTTGTGATACTGGTGAAACGTCACTGTTCCGGCTTGACTGCCCCAGAAAGACACTGAGTACAGATGGTGAGACAACCCTGCAGGAATTAAGGCTGCCCCAGACGGATGACTGGCAGGGATGTCTGGTGCAGCAGGCACGCGTAGGAGTTGCCGTGGCAGGAAAAAGCTTGCGTCTCTGCCGTTTTCAAGGTGTGAATTTCTTACCAGTCCATTATTATGCTAACAAAAAGGCATAGATTAGCTAGGCATGGTGGCGCACACCTATAGTCCCAGCTGCTCAGGAGACTGAGGCAGAAGGATCGCTTGAGTCCAGGAGTTCGAGGCTGCAGTAAGCTGTGATCATGCCTGTGATCAGCCTCTGTGCCCCAACCTGGGCAACATAGTGAGAGCCTGTCTCTAAAAAGAAAAGGATCACGGAGACATCTTTTCTGATTGGTTTCACAAACATTTTGTGCCAGTGGCTCGTTCTCACTGCAGGGAAGCTGGACTGGATGATGCCTGGAAGATTTTGTTATTCCTCGACTGTTGTTCTGCTCTTCCCCCAGCTGAAACTCTCGTCATACGAAATGTTGATGGCATGTACTTTCTCGCGAATGTGATCTCATTAATTCAACCTTGTGACCAGGGTGTCCTTAGGTCAATGACAAGTGAATACAAAAACACTTTCTTGAACAGTGTGTCAGCAGCAGTGAATGAAAGTGTTGGTGTAGAAGGTTTTCGAAAGGAGTTCAGCATGAAGGATGCCATGTGTGCTCTTGCCAGTGCTCAAACACAGTGACAAAGGACACAGCTGTGCGTGCCTGGCACAGCCTGTGGCCTGTGACTGTGTTCAGTGATGATGAGGAACAAGGTGGTGACTTTGAAGGAATCTGTATGTCAAGTGAGAAAAAATGATACCTGACCTCCTTATGTGTGCAAAAATTATACCTTCAGAGTCTGCCATTAAGCTGGAATAGTGGATATCACAGAGGTTTTTAACACTGACGATAGGACTCTGTTCATTTATTGACCAGCAGGGAAATGGTTCTGAATGGTTCTGAAGATTGTTTAAAATGTTGTATAAAGTTATCTTTAGGTAATGTGTGTACGGTCTGTATGAGACAAATGAATTTCGTGATTAAACTTGGGTCCCAGCCCCAAGGTAATCTCATTATGCATATTTGAATATTCCAAAATCTGAAAAAAATCCAAAATCCGAAACACTTCGGGTCCGAAGCATTTCAGATAAGGGACACTCAGCTGTGCTGCTGTTGCTTCTGAGTGGCCTACGTGGCCACCTACCCAGTCACTCAGGCCCGAAGTCTGGCAGCTGGTCTTCATTTCCTCCCTCTCTCTGTTAGGTTCCAGTAATCCCCAGACCCTGTCGACTCCATCTCCAAACCTCGTCTTCAAGTTCTTCCACTCTTCTTTGACTCCACCGCCTCCATTCTGTCCAAGCCAGCATGATCTCACTCGTGAACTACTGCATTTCTGTTTATTTGTTCCCATGTCATTCATTTTTTTTCCACATAGTCGTGGTCTTTTAAAAAATGGAAGTCACAGAAGTCAGACCGTATGACCTCACTGCTTAAAACTGTTCACTGTACTTGGAATAGAGTCCTGAATCCTTCAGCGCTGGATCTTGTCAGCCCTGTCTCGCTGTGTTTCTTGCTCCTCTTCTGACTGCTTTAATGGCAGCCACACTTTCCATTTCCTGTACGTACCAGCTTCTTCCCTACCTCAGGATTTTTGCACTTGCTTTATTCTCTCTGCCCAGAGCGCTCCCTCCCTGTACCACCCTCCCCCGTCTCTGCCTAGATTCTTCTTGTGCTTCTGGCCTGAGTTTCAGTGTCACCATTAAAGTATGCACTTGCCTGCCTCAGCCTGTTGTTAAAGAGATGTGCAAAAAATGAAAATGTTACTTTTATCTCTTAATTCTCTTTTGAAAAGTAGTTATTTGTTAACTAAATGTGTTATTTATGTTAACATAATCAGTTTATTGTTATAGAATAATAAATATTCTTAAAATTTATCAGTTTTAATTTCAAATATGGTAAATAAAGATAGAAATAACCCACATAAGCAAAAAGTCTTTAGAGACCTCGGTAATTTTAATTTTTAATTATGATAAAATACGTATAACATAAAATCTACCATTTTCACTATTTTTAGGTATACATGTCAGTATCATTAAATCACAAGATTACACAGCCATCCTTTTGCAGGACTATTGCACTTAGTGTAATGTTCCTGTGTTGTAGCATGTATCAAAATTTTTTTTTTTTTTTTGAGACAGAGTCTCACTCTCTTGCCTGGGGCGAGTGCCGTGGCGTCAGCCTAGCTCACAGCAACCTCAAACTCCTGGGCTCAAGCGATCCTACTGTCTCAGCCTCCCGAGTAGTTGGGACTACAGGCATGCGCCACCATGCCCGGCTAATTTCTTCTATATATATTTTTAGCTGTCCAATTAATTTCTTTCTATTTTTTTTTTTTGGTAGAGGTGGGGTCTCACTCTTGCTCAGGCTGGTCTCGAACTCCTGAGCTCAGAATGATCCGCCCACCTCGGCCTCCCAGAGAGCTAGGATTACAGGCGTGAGCCACCGCGCCCGGCCTGCATGTATCAAAATTTTACTCCTTTTTGTGGCTTAATAATATTTCATTGTGTGTATATACCATGCTTTGTTTATCCATTTAACGCTGCTTTACTCCAAGTTACAATATAAGAGCAACTGAAGATGTAACTATTAATGTCGGTAGTTTAAATAGCAGATTTATTGGTTAAATAATAAATCATATGGTATAGAATCTACATATGGATAGGCCATGGATTATGGAGTTCCTTTCCCATACATTTTTTAATAATCCAGAGAATGAGAAATTCAATCTGGTGTTAAACTCTTGTTATAATTGAGGTAACCTTTAGTCATTTAACTCTTGCTTTCCCCACAGTGTTGACAGTACTAGCTTTATAAAGGTTAATCTCTTTGAAAACATAAGCTTTATTCTTTTAAACTGTTAATAATTACCTACATGAAAGTTACTCTTTCTCTAATAAGGTTAAACTCTCATTTTATTTTTCAACTTTATTTATGGCTGTTTCAGTCCTGCTATCCTGTAATTTTACCCTGTTACTTTTATCGACCAAAAACAGTGGTTGGTACATAGTAGATGCTTAATAAATAAATATTTATTGAGTCAATGAGTATTCTCAGCTACACAGTTACACTCTTTTGTATTATTTTTATATATTATACCACTAAAGTTATCTATTATTTGTAGATTTTACTAATTTAATTCTCATAGGTACTCATTTTTAGGTTCTTAAATTTTATTTAACTTTGTTCCTATATATTAACAAAGATTTGGCTTTTGTTTTTAAAAGTTTTAACACTCAATTTTTTCAACACTATGTGCCATGTTTTTAACCTTTATTAAGTTATAGAGCCAGAATGTTAGTGAACGTAGTTATTTTTGGCTTCTGTGCTTATGAATCAGATCGTAACTATCTCTTTCACTTTGGATTTGTGGTTTCTTGAACTATTTAAGTGTTGCAAAAGATGAGTCTTGCTAGGCGTTCCCTCCCTTTTAAAGTAGATTTGGTGTTTTATTGTAAACAGGTTTTCTCCAAGGAAACTTTTCTCTCCATTTTCTTACTTGGTCATCTCCTTAGGGAATGAGAACTATGTGTACTGATCCCTACATCATTTTATTATTAAGCTATTTGTTATTCATGTCTGTGTTGGTTTTTATTTTCTTTATGGATATTTAAAAAATATTTCCAGGGTTTTTGAGGCAACTTCATTCTGACTTAGTCTTTTGCTGATTACTGGACATTTTCCTTTGGGTTACTCTCCACCCACTTTGGGAGTTGTGAATGCTCACCACCCTTTTATTGGTTTCCTCTGGCCACTGAGTACATGAGTAAATGTCACATGCAGGTGGTGTTGCTTGTCAGAGCGTGGAATTCTAACACTTCCTCTTTACATAGAGCAGTTTAACTTTTGTGCTTCTGGGAAGAGGCATGGTCTTTGGGACAGTTCTGCTCCCACCTAACAGTTACGGTAGAGATGAGGACACGCCGCTCTGCTGCCTGCGCGGCGAGGCCTCGGGATGTGCTCGACCCGACTTAACAGGTAGGGTTCAGAGTGGGTAGTTCGGTAACCATACTAATCAGGCGTGAATGGAGAGCTCAAAAAATTAATCTTATCTACTACTGTTACTGTTTTCATTCTCGGTCAGCGAAGGTTTTTTCCTGGTATTCCATAATAGTATTCCAATAAATATTTATTGAATGGAAGAATATATGAATAATATATAATACTTTGTGATAATAAGATATATATGGTTTGATGTGAAGAATTTAGGCTACATTGAGGACTGTTGAATAATTTATCTGACTACATAGTTTTTAAAAGAAGAATTAAAAAGTATTAGCTTCTTAGGGAATATACAATCAGATAAAGTAGAATTCTGACAAGATAAGTGTTTATAAAATACTTGAAAATGGCTAAACTGAAAATTTTGTATATTAATTTCTCCAATTACTGCCTGACAAATTTCTAATTAAACTGATAAAAGTCATTGAATGAGTAATTGGGGAAAAGTTTTCAATAAAATAAGACACTAAACTTAGGAATTTTCTCTGAATTTGAGTTTGAGTTTTATTGTTAGGGATTTTAACTTGTTTAATCATGATAATTTACTTTGGACAAGCTGCTATTTCTGTTTTGCTTTTTTTTTTTTTATATCCAACAACTGTAGCAATAGGAAAAAAATAATAAAATTGCCTTTTCTTAATTGTCAAATGTACCTGCTGCCTGGATCCTTTACATGCTGTAAGTGGAAATCAGAGTCTCCCATTGCCGCATCCTGAGTCCGTGATCTACCTCTGTGGCCGTGATTGATGGAAGATAAGTTGGCTTGCTCTCTAAGGCACCTAATATAGACTAGTCGTTTTACTTTGTTCAAAAATAAAACATACTCAGCCTACACGCTTGCATTCGGGCGGGTGTGGCACATCTGAGTCACCCGGACGTGTCTGAGCCGTGAGGACAGTTGTGCAGACTAGACCCCCCGGGTCCTGCTCTGACGTTTGCTCGCTCCTCCCACAGGCTTTTGTTTCGTTTTGTTTTTCTTTATCGCTTAGCCTGTTCCCCACCATTTGGTTCTTTAACTCTTTGTAATTCAGCACATGTTCATTCTTGGCTTCAGAAAAATGTCAGGGTATTTTTTTCTCTGAAAAAGTTTTCCGTCGGTTGGTTTGGTGCCCGTGGGTAGGGTGGCGGTTAGGTGGACATCCTGCGCAGACGGACTGCAGGAAGTCGCCCTCAGTTCTGTGGGAACAAAAGAGCAGTGGGAAGAAAGAAGAAAGGAAGGAAATAAGATCTTTTGACTCAACCAAAGAGACCATAAAATAGAGATGGGAAGAAGGGGAGTGGGGAATAGCAAGGGTTGTTTCCCAAGTTGTGGCTCTTTAAGTGCCTGGGCCTCAAAAATGACTTCTAGCCTACATTTATCACTCGGTACGTTTCAGAAGTATGTAGCATTATTTGGCCTGTATGTCTCTCTTAAATTTACATAAACTTGTGCTGTGTGTCTCATTCTGTTTTCTCCTTTTGTCAAATAGCATGATTTTTTTTTTTTTTTTTTTTTTTTTTTAGACAGAGTCTCACTGTGTTGCCTGGGCTAAAGTGCCGTGGCGTCAGCCTAGCTCACAGCAACCTCAGACTCTTGGGCTCAAGCGATCCTCCTGCCTCAGTCTCCCGAGTAGCTGGGACTACAGGCATGCGCCACCATGCCCAGCTAATTTTTTCTATATATTTTTAGTTGTCCAATTAATTTCTTTCTATTTTTGGTAGAGACGGAGTCTCGCTCTTACTCAGGCTGGTCTCGAACTCCTGAGCTCAAACAATCCGCCCGCCTGGGCCTCCCAGAGTGCTAGGATTACAGGCGTGAGCCACCGCACCCGGCCAAATAGCATGATTTTTAAGACACGGACTTGTCTCTAGCAAACCTCCTCTGGGCTGAGACTTCCCCCTCAGCAGAGACAGGCAACGTCCGTGGCTTAGCACGTTGACGGTCTGTCACTCTGCATCATCAGTGCAGAATTCCCGCCCCTCTAGTCCAAACGCTTATGCAGTTTAAAGTCTGAAACCTTGGCTAGCTCCAGAGCTTTGTGTTCCGTTCTATTCTCTCGGAGCATCCTCTGTGAGTACGGCGGAATGCGTGATTCGTTCATTCATTCAACGAGTGTTTTTTGGCAGCCTCTTAAAACATAGGCATTGTTCTGGCTTTACTGTTGAGTGAACGAAACAGACGGAGACGCTTGTCCTCATGAAACTTACATTTTAGCGGGGAGACTTAGATAATAAACATGGACATAAAAACAAGTAAATTGTACAGCATATTTGGTGGTGATAAGAGCTGTGGAGAGAAATAAATCAGGAAAGGAGATTGGGGGTGTGGGGATGTCGTTAGGAACAGATGCACTTTAAACCAGAACTGTCAGAGAACACTGCACTGAGAGGGGAACACTGGAGCGGAATGTCATGGGGAGGAGCGTTGTGGGCAGAAGGGGAAGCCAGTGCACAGGTCCTGAGGCCGCAGCGTGCCTGCCGTGTGCAAGCAGCAGCGCAGAGGCCAGCGGCCAGAGCGAGGTGAGCTGGAGGCAGAATAGTAGGAGAGGAACTGGGCAAGACAAACTATGAAGGACCTTGCAGGCCCTTTAAGGATTTTGGCTTTTACTTTAACATGGGGCCATTGAAGAGTTTGGAACAAAGAAGTAACACAGTCTGACTTAAGCTTTAAAAGTTAGCTGGTATGTTGAGAATAACAATAGGGAGCAAGCACAGAAGCACAGAAATCTGGTTAGTAGTCGATGAGATGATCTCGCTGAGAGATGATGGAGGTGACCGGGTGCCGGTCAGGAGAGAGTGGATGAGAGACGGGTGGGTTCTGATGCGGTTTTGAAGGCCGTGCCAATAGAATTTCTGAGCGGATTAGATGCGGTACGTGAGAGCAAGAAAGGAATCATGCCTGAGTCCAAGGCTTTTTGGCCTTAGCACCTGAAAAGGTGGGATTGCTGTTAACTGAGCTGGGGAATTCTGTGGGAAACGCGAGTTTGGAGGGAAAGGAGGGTGGTAGTTTTGCCTGTTAAGTCCAAATGGTGTTATTAGTAATTTCTTATCTTTATATTCTGAAGCCCGGAACGGCGCCTTGTACATACAGTAGGTGTTTGCTGAAATTACTAGTTTGTAACCTTAAATATACTGAGTTTCACAAGGTAAGGTATAAATGTATGACATTTGCTGTTTTTATCCTGATAGGGTTTAAAAGTTGGCTTTAGTGCCTGCTTATACTATTTCTGAATTGGTCGTTAATAGTACAAAAGTCTTACTGTCGAGTTTTTATTTCTCTTTTTTGTTTTTGATAGAGACAAAGTCTCACTGTGTTGCCCAGGCTGGTCTCAAATTCTTGGCCTCAGGTGATCCTCCTGGCTCTACCTCCCAAAGTTCTGGGATTACAGGCGTGAGCCACCATGCCTGGCCTCCTCTTACAGTTTCAAAAAAGAGAGATTCTTCCTCTATCTAAAAAGAATGACATGTACTTAAACTGTTTGATAATCATTAAGTAGAGTAAGTTACAAACCATTGTAATGTGTTACCACTGCCATGGGCAAAAATCACTTAGTGTGGACTCAGTAGTGTTCAGTATGGACACAAATAAACATGGATATTTTCTGTACTTCTTCTTTTTGGCAATTCTTTTCATTTTAGTAAAGGGTTGGCATTTTGTAGCCCAGTAGAAATTATGCTAGGGTAGATAATTTTTTCATTAGAATAAAGACAAAATTTGAAGAATGTTTTTTATAATATGGATTTTTGTTTATTTGGTAATCCTAAATTGATTATCCTGGCATGTAATACAACTGTTCCCATTTACTGTAACTGCATTTAAACAAGGAGCAACATATCTGCTTTAAATTTTCAGGATGTCTGGACATACCTTGAAGTTTACCATGATATTCTTAATGTAAAACAAAACTTAATTACAATTTTAAACCTGTATTTCTTTTGAGAGAAGGAAGGAATGTGATGAAGTGAAACTCTAAAACTGTTAGGAGAATTACAGGTCTAGCCTGCAATAGCCATTTCTGTCTGTATCATGGAGATAGTCATGAAGCTAATTTTTAAACCTTGTTCAGTATGATTTTAAGATTAAGATACATCTCATTGTTTCCTGTCACTTATATTTTTGTGTAATTTGGGCATTCATTTAGCAGCTAACAGTTACTGAACACATATTATGTAACTCTTTTTAAATTTTTTTTAATTTGACTTTATTTTTTGTTATCTTCTTTCCTTCTCTTTTGATGTTATATAACTCTTGACAGAACTTACTTCCAGGCAGCACGTTGTGAAGTTTGGGAAACAAACACAGAGTATATTATAAGCACAGAGATAAAGGTAGAGGGTGTTAATGTGCCCAGTGCAATGCTTTTGGGGTCGGAGGGAGGAGGAGAGTGTTGGGTTCCTCGGGGAGGTTACAGTTGTCCCGCCTTTTCCGTGGTTTCGCTTTCTGCAATTCTGGTTACCCACAGTCAACCCCAGTCCAAAAATATTAAGATATTTTGAGAGACAGGGAGAGAGAGAGAGACCACATTCATATAACTTTCATTATGGTATATTGTTATAATATTCTATTTTATTATTAGTTACTGTTAATCTCTTACTGAGCTTTCATAGACATGTATGTATCGGGAAAAACATGGTTTATAGGGTTCAGTCCCATTCGTGATTTCAGGCATCCACTGGGGGCCTTGGAATGTATTCCCTGTGGATAAAGGCGATTGCTGTGTACTAGAGCTGAATATTATGGGTAGAAGTCAGCCAGTCAAAAGACACGTGGGCTGAGAACCCATTCCAGGTGGGCTGGACCGTGCGAACAAAGTCCAGACGATGGGAAGCAGCTTGGTGTATGTTAAAGTTTTCAATTTGAGGTTGGGGAGGCAAAGCTGGAGAAGTAGGAAGAGACCTGATCATGAAAGGTCTTGAAGGTCATGATAAAGAGACTTTAGCTTGATGGTGAACTGCTGAAGAGGCTTAAGAAGAGTGACGTGGTCCAATTTTTGTCTTAAATAGATCACTTTGCCAGCTGTGTGGAGGATGGATTTGAGGGAGACAAGACTGGAGGCAGTAGTCCAGGTGAGAGACGCTGGGATCTGAACTAAGTCACTGGCTACAGAGATGGAGAAAAGGGAATGGATTTGAAAAGAAACAAAACTACAGATTCAAGATTTTTTCCCTTCATATATGATAAAATCAATTTTACATTAAAATTGAGTGGAGGGCCCGGGTGTGGTGGCTCTTGCCTATAATCCTAGCACTCTGGGAGGCTAAGGCGGGTGGATCGTTTGAGCTCAGGAGTTCGAGACCATCCTGAGCAAGAGCGAGACCCCGTCTCTACTAAAAAAATAGAAAGAAATTAGCCAGACAACTAAAAATATACAGGAAAAACTAGCCGGGCATGGTGGCGCATGCCTGTAGTCCCAGCTACTTGGGAGGCTGAGGCAGGAGGATCTCTTGAGCCCAAGAGTTCTGGTCTGCAGTGCTCTTGTGGGTCAGGCCTGTGACTAGGCAGAGCACTCCAGCCTGGGCACCATAGTGAGGCCCCCTCTGTGTTGTTGGTTTTTTTTTGTTTTGTTTTGTTTTTGTTTTTTTTTTTTAACAAGCAACAGGTTTCTTTTATTTTGCAGATAATTTTAGGGTTTTTTTTTTTCCAGGAGCATTATTTCTGTAATTTTTTCTACATGTAGAGGGCCTGGATTTATATAATGTGTACATAGTTCTGAAAAATAATCTCTTGCCTGTTCTACAATTTGTTTTTTTATGAAGAGAGTAAGGAAAGAAAGATAGTTTGGGAAGACTTATAAAACATAACTGTTTCTTCTTTAAAAGCACCACAGCAAACTAGCTTATGTTTTATAAAGCTGGTAGCCATTTCTTTTTGAGATTTTTTTTTTCATTTTGAGAAAATTGTGCTTTTCATATTTATTTATGTCTGATTTTGGTGCCTGCATATAAATTAAAGTTAAACTCCCATTTTGTGGTCTTTTCTCTCACGACCTTGTTACATTTTCAACAAGTAAATTGCTTCCTCGTGCTCAGGAGACCCAGTGCCTGTTTGCTCGTTGTTCTTCGTGACGGCGCAAAGGGCGCAGTCTGTCTCTGCTGGAGCCCGCGGCTGAACTGTGCATGCTGAATCCAGATGAGATTTTAGCTGCTGAACTTGTGAATTCCCTTCTCTCGTTTTGTCTTTCAGAAGCCTTGCATCGCCCCTACGGCTGTGATGTCGAGCCCCAGGCGCTGAATGAAGCTATCAGGTGGAGCTCCAAGGAGAACTTGCTTGGAGCCACCGAGAGTGACCCCAATCTCTTCGTTGCACTTTACGATTTTGTAGCAAGTGGCGATAACACGCTCAGCATCACGAAAGGTGAGGCTTGTCTGTAATACCCTCTCACTTTTCTGTTTTCATTAGTGGTTAAGGAATAAAGTGCCTGTTCCACCTTCTGCCACTAATTAAAGCCAGCTGGACAATGTGGGCCAGATACTTTTGTTCTGTTGTCTTTTTTTTTTAACCTGTGTATGAGATAATGCCCTATAAAGTATAACTCTACTGTTTAGGGTTTATTAAAGGTGGAATTAGATAAAGTACCTTAGAAAAAACTCAAACTTTCCTTATTCTCAGAATTCTGTACCGTATGTAATTTGCCAGCACATTTATCTCCCTCGAAGGTAAGACTTACTGTATGTCTGTTGTAAGTGAACCGTGGCCACGTGAGTCAAGCCGCCAGACCCCAGTGCTACTCACGAGCATTGTCTGTGGGCCTGACTACTGATCTGAGGATTGTGGCATTGCCAATCCAAAATGAGATTAAGAACTTGCACCCAAAATGTAAACCAGCTACATCACTAAGCATACTGTTTATTATTTAGCTCAGGTAATATTTCATTTTTTTGGATCAAGACTTTCTGCATGAAGATAGTAGTCCATTGTTTAACATTCTGGCATAAGCTTCTTACCTTGTTGTGGCGCGGCTTTGATCAGCACTGGCCTAGACAACTTAAATTTCTGTCATTCCTGTTCACGTGGGTTAGTTAAAAGAGTAGTAGGAATGGTTTCTGTTATAGTAATATTCTGAAGAGAGTAGTAGTTTATTTCAGTGGTAAATTCTCATAAAAGGGAACACTAGGAACACGACCAAATAAAATCACCCATTTTTGAATTTTTTCAGCAAAGGCAACAAAAGTAACTTTTATGAGAAAGAAATAGGAACATGGGGACATTCTTGTGTACATAAATTGAATTGCTGGTCTGCCTAAGCCTTTTGAACCTATGAAAGCCTCCTGCTGGAAAAAAATGTATTTTGGGATAATTTTTAACTAAATGAAATTGTAAGTTAAATGATTATTTGTCAAACAGATGCTTTTTATTTGTAAGGTTCAGAATTAAGTAAGCAGGAGCAGATACACCAAATTAGGAAGACAAGCCACCTTCCATTCAAGGAATATTACCTTTATATAAAATTTATATATATATATCAATTTTTAAATCTGGTCAGATTAATCAAAAGCAGGAATTCTTTTTAAAAAATTTTTTTATTTTTAACTATTATGGGTACATAATTGTGTATATCATTATAGGGTGCATGTGATGTTTTGACACAGTCATACAATGTGAATTAATCAAAACAGGGTAATTGGGTGTCCATCACCTCAGGCACTTAACCTTTCTTTGTCAGGAACATTCCAATTCCACTCTTTTAGTTATTTTAAAGTATGCCCTAACTTACTGTTGATTATAGTCACTTTGTTGTGCTATGAAATATTGTTCATTCCATCTAACTACCTAACTATATTTTTGTACCCTTTAACCATCCCCAGTTTACCCCCTCATCCGTGCTACCCTTCCCATCCTCTGATAACCATCGTTCTACTCTCTGTGTCCATGCGATCAATCATTTTTAATATTTAGCTCCCACATATGAGTGAGAACATGTGGGATTTTTCTTTCTGTGCTTGACTTATTTCATTTAACATAATGTTCTCCACTTCCATCCATGTTATTGCAAATGGCAGGATTTCATTCTTTTTGTGGCTGCATAATATTCCATGGTGTGTATGTGCCACATTTTCTTTATCCATTCACCCACTGATGGACACTTAGGTGGATTCCATACCTGGGATGTTGTGAACAGTGCTGTGATAAACATGGGGGTGCAGATGTCTTTTTGATGTCTGAATTTCCCTCCTTTGGATATACTGATACACCCCTCAATGGGGTTGCTGGGTCACATGGTAGCTCTTTTGTCAGTTTTTTGAGGAGCCTCCATATTGTTTATCATGGTGGTCGCATTAGTTTACATTCCCACCGACAGTGTACGAGGGTTCCCCTTTCTCCACATCCTCACCGGCGTTCGTCACTGCCTGTCTTTTTGATAAAAGCAGTTTCAGCTGGGATGAGATGATACTTACTGTGGTTTTGATTTGCATTTCTCTGATGACTGATGATGAGCATTTCTTCATGTATCTGTGGCCATTTGTTTGTCTTCTTTTGAGAAATGTCTGTTCAGATCCTTTGCCCATTTTTTAATCAGATTATTTGATTTCTTCCTATTGAATTGTTGGAGCTCCTTCTATATCCTAGTTATTAGTCTTTTGTCAGACAGATGGTTTGCAAATATTTTCTCCCATTCCGTGGCTTATCTCTTCATTTTGTTGATTGTTTCTTTCCTGTGCAGTAGCCTTTTAGCTTGATGTGATTTAATTTGTCCAATTTTGCTTTGGTTGCCTGTGAAAAGCAGTAGTTCTTAAAACTAGATTTTTTGTCCTGGGGCATAGATACGTCCCAGAGTAGGTGTGACTGCGATACGCGCATATCGGGAGTTTTTGCAGGCACAGGAAAAGTAAAGGGTGTCATCTCCTGGTTTCAATTTTACTTAAAGGTTTTGGATAGTTTTGGGAGCAGGATGATGCTATATTGGGGGGGGGTGTTTATATAGTTGAAGGAAAATTTTACACAAAGTTTGGGGATAAAACAAAAGACTTCAAAGAAAATTTGTACCATGTGGTAGTCTCTTTGGACTGTCATACATTTTGTTTTACCTTTACTGATTCTTCAGTGGAGAAGTTTGTGAAACAGAGACTCAGAACATTCTTTTGTAAGTATGATTTTCTTGTTAGTGTTTTCCAAGATAGCTCCGTCACCAAGAAATTATTGATGAAGAAAGTCTGTGGATTCCTCAGTTAAGCAGTCATAGCAGCTCAAGGACTAGGGTTCCCTTTGTCTTACGGTCGACAGTAATGTCTCTTAAAATTCACAAAATATAATTTTTTATATTAAAATCAGGTTCTTATTAAGAAGTGATGTCATGCTAAAGCTATTTTATTATTTTAAAAGACAAAATATATTTTAAAAATAAAACAACAGTTCTGATTTTAGTTCCCTTTTTCTTTGAAGATGATATTTTGATTGGATTAAAAAAAGAGTTCTCCCTAGGATTCCTCTGCCAGTTGGGCCAGTGTTTACATCCCTGCTAGTCGAACCTCTGTCCATTTCCATGGTAGTTAAAACTTCCAGAGAGAAAATTCTCCTTATAACTGCCAAAAAGAGAAGAAAACAAACAAAAACTAGAGTGTTTGTATCCTAATTATGATGGCCTGTCATTACCAGTTCTTTTAAAGGAAACAATATGAAAAAAAAATATATATATATATAAAGTACTTAGTCTTTACTTCTAGTTCTTTTGGACTAATAGAGAAAAACTATAGAGCAACAAGTTTTCTTCAGTTTTTCTATCAAGATTCTTTTTCCCTTGTGAATATGGTTGGCGAGTATTTATCTGCGCACCGATGTGTATCTACCGCCACCCGACACACTCTGTGTCTGCACGTATGTCTGTTTTAATACGTGTGCGTGTGATGTGCACTCTCACGTTTTTTCTCATTGAGTGTCCCGTATCGAGGTATCTCAGGTGAGATCTCAGGGCTCATAGAGAGCTATCCTGTGGTAAACGTTTCTGGAGGCCACTGGAAAAAGATAGGTGGTCACCACAGTGATTATTTAGGGTTTTTCCTCAACAGCCTTTGCCTGATGGTTTCTGGGTCATGTGCTTTTGATTGATTTGGCTTCCTCCTTTCTGACACTGAGCAAGTGTTAACAGTTACGAACTCTAGGGATGCTTGCGTCTTAGAGCTAGGAGCGTGGGGTACTGCAAGGATTCTCCAGATTAACATTTATCTCTTACTAAGGATATCTTTTTCAGCTTTCCAGTTTTGCCAAAGAAGCTTCTAATCTGTGCCGTAGGTATAGGGGCAAGACGCATGTTGAGGTCTAACCTCGATCACAACTATTTCTAATGGAGAAATCGGGGACACTGAAGCTGGCAGCAAAGATGTACTAAGTGACTTGGGTTCTGGGTCCCAACTTCTGAGTCAACTTCCCATTTTATACTAATTTTAGAGGAGTAGAAAGGAGTGATTCATTTTTCCTGTGGGGAACAGAGGGGAAATTAGAAAGCTGTTACTGTTCTAAAACTTGAGTCCTGGTGGAGATGGTGCTTCGGGAGTCCTGACTGCCCCCCCCACCCCCCAGGTAGTCTTGCTGAACATTCTGTGGCCTGTGGTGGTTTTTTGTTTGTTTTTGTTTTTTACATGGATGATTTTGCCTAAATTGCAAGTGAAATTTGTATTTCACTTGCCAAGTAACTTTGCGTTTCACATGTCTTATCCTTAATCCTTGATTGTTAACATTGAACCAGGTATATGTAAGATATACTCCTTGATAAACTGCTTTGTGGGAAAGTGAATTTTATTTTTCTTTTGAAGAGTGAACACTATGTCCTTGCCATTTCTATCTTTGTGTACCATTTTACTACCATACATAGTTTCCTAAGGATATTTTTAGATGGCGTATAAACCTTTAAAAAATGTAGTAAATGCCATAAAATTATTTCTGACTGTGCTTCTGTGGTTTAAGCTACAAGCTAAAGAGAGTAATCAGAATATTATGAGCAGCAAAATTCATTTTCGATATTCAAGAACATTTTTTGACATAAAAGTTCCCGATTCATTTTTCAATGAGTTTAAAGTTTGACAATACACTGCTTCAGTCTGAAATAAAGTCTTCATGTCTTTCCTTTCATTCTGCCATGACTCGTGGCTAGGGGAGAAGCTGCGCGTCCTTGGGTACAACCAGAACGGTGAGTGGAGCGAAGTTCGCTCTAAGAATGGACAGGGCTGGGTGCCGAGCAACTACATCACCCCGGTGAACAGCCTGGAAAAGCACTCCTGGTACCACGGACCTGTGTCACGCAGTGCGGCAGAGTATCTGCTCAGCAGCCTGATCAACGGCAGCTTCCTGGTGCGGGAAAGTGAGAGCAGCCCCGGGCAGCTGTCGATCTCACTCAGGTACGAGGGCCGTGTGTATCACTACAGGATCAATACCACCGCGGACGGCAAGGTAAGACCCGCCAGTCGCCACCTTGGGTGTAGACTGGCTGCTCTGTAGACACCATACTCAGAACGGCTGAAGTGAAGTACAGTTTTTATGTCTAACATGAAATATTTGCTAATTTTGTGGGTTTGGACTATTTGGCACATTAGAGCTTGCTCTTTTCAAAAAGATACGGTGATGGAAATTTAAAACAGTATTATATTAATGGTTTAATGATAAGCTAAATTCGAAGGTGAAGAGTGAGGGAACTGCTATGTAAGTTGCTGTTCTAATCATCCATACACAAATATATACCCATTACCTTGGCACAGAATTTGCAAATTAACCTTGTCTCTTTGAAAATTATAATAATCTCTACTAGAACGTTTACAGAGTAAGAATTCAGACTTCTGAGACTGGCGTCGACCGTTAATGTATGTTACTATAAATAGATCATTCAGTCATTTAGCTATTTGTATATTGGAAGGACCAGCCATGTTAGAATGGAACCGTTCTGTGTTATAAACTATAAAGCGTGATCCTATGTCAACTGTTTTTCTACTGAACAGTAAACTCAGGTTGAATCATTTCTTCCATTCTTCCCTCTGTGTGTTATGCACAGTGGGAGAAAGCACAGGCTTTGGAGCAAGCAAACCTGGTTTGCTTTGTAACTGTGCCATTTATGAACTTTGTGACTTTATATAAGCCTCAATTTCCCTATCTATAATTAAGTCTTTATTGGATTGTTGTAAGGATTCAATGAAATAATTTCTGTAAAACATAATGGCTGGTACAAAGTAGGAAATAAGTAAGTTGTTAGTTCTCTTTCTTTTGCACTACCATACACACATGGTATATTGTCTCTTGACTAAACCAAATAGAACCAGATAAATAATAATGTAAGAGAGTTATATGCCCAACAGAATTGAGTGCATGTGTGTACCAGAAGATAGGTACAGCAGTGTTCATAACAGCATATTTTGTGATAGCCAAAAACTGGAAACACCCACATATGTAACAGTAGAATCTATTAATATTAATAAATTGTGGTATATTCATAAATGAAATCTCGTACAGCAACAGAAGTGAACGTAGTAATGCCACACATAGTACTGTCAAGGAAAACTGTGGCCCATCAGCTGCCTGCTTTTGTAAATAAAATTTTATTAGAATGTAGCCACACGCGTTTGGTTGGTTACTCTTTATTGCTAGGCAGTGCTGAGTAGTCGTGACCGAGACCCTGTGGCCACAAGCCTAAAATATTCATTATCTGGCCCTTTACAAAAAAGGTTTGTAGAGGTGAGTGAAAGGGATTAGTGTTTGCCCTGGATGAAGATGGGGCGAGTGGAAATGGCTGCTGATGGATGTGGGGTTTCTTTCTGGGGTGATGAAAACGTTTTGGAGTTAGATAGTTGTAATGTTTGGACAACCTTGTGAATATACTAAAAACTGCTGAATTGTATACCTTAAAATGGTGAATTTTATGGTATGCGAATTATATCGCAATAAAAAAAGTTGAATGAAAAAAAGCAGACACAAACAGTAAGTATTGTATGGTTTCATTTGTGTGCAGTTCGAAAACAGGCAAAGCCAATCTAAGGCATTGGAAGTCAGAATAGTTCCCTCTGCAGGGTAAATAGCTGGGAGGCTTGTGGGGTGTTGTAATTCTTGATGTGGGTGATATTTACATGAATGAATTTGTTTTAGAAAAATCATCAGTTCTACATTTATGAATTACATACCTTTCTGTATGTAATAAAACAAAAGTTTCTTTTTAAAAAATAACAAGCTCCCTTGGGAGGTACGGCCAAAGACTGCTCTTACTTTATACTTCTTAATTGTTTATCACAAATTAAAAACGATTTTGTTAACAACTCTCTGAAATCAAATTGTGGCTCTTTTTAAAAAGAATGGCTTGGACACTCAAGAGCACATCGTAATAAAAAATTATAAGATACTTGAATACACTCTTCCTACCATAAAAATTTAAATTAGTGGTTTTCAAATTATGTTCTGTGCAAGATTCTGAGGTGGTATTTCTAAAAATTTTACAAGAACCAAGTCCCTGCTTGCATACTTTAATCAGAGCATCTCTTTCTTTACCTTGTGTGTGTGCACGTGTGTGTGTATTTTTCTGTAGACAGAGGCTCACTCTGTATCCTTGGCTAGAGTGCAGTGGTATCATCGTAGCTCACAGCAACTTCAAACTCTTGGACTCAAGTGATCCTCCTGCCTCAGCCTCCCCAGTAGCTGGGACTATAGGTGCATGCCACCATGCCTGACTAATTCTTCTGTTTTTTTGTAGAAACGGGGTCTCACTCTTGCTCAGCCTGGTCTCAAACTCCTGAGTTCCAGCGATCCTCCTGCCTTCGCCTCCCAGAGTGCTAGAATTACAGGCATGAGCCACCACGCCTGGCCCAGACAGATATTTTGAAAGCTTTTCCCCGAATACCGAGCTAATTTAATTTAGGAAGAATAGGAAGAGTTGTTTAAATAAGATTAAACTAAAGTTCTGTGTTTCCTCTTACCGTCATCATTGAACTCTTTTATTTACCTCAATTAAGAAAACCTCCTATCTTTATATATTTTAGCCAGTGAGATAAGGCCTTTTTTTTAAAAAAGAAATTTGGGGCCGGGCATGGTGGCTCATGCCTGTAATCCTAGCACTCTGGGAGGCCGAGTTGGGCGGATTGTTTGAGCTCAGGAGTTTGAAACCAGCCTGAGCAAGAGCGAGACCCTGTCTCTACTAAAAACAGAAAGAGGCCGAGCGCGGTGGCTCACGCCTGTAATCCCAGCTCTCTGGGAGGCCGAGGCGGGCGGATTGTTTGAGCTCAGGAGTTCGAGACCAGCCTGAGCAAGAGCGAGACCCCATCTCTACTAAAATTAGAAAGAAATTAATTGGACAACTAAAAATATATAGAAAAAATTAGC
>CAUYSK010027989.1:0-29319 GCA_963575035.1 Avahi laniger
ATATACATATATATGTATATATATACACATATAAAAGAAAATATATATATGGAAAAGTCAATGACCATAGATTTACCTTATGTAATAAGTGAATTATAATATTGAATTGCCATTTGTTCATCTGATAACTGTTTACTGAGGGTTTACCATTGATAGGTATTATGTTTTGTGCCTGTAAATGCAGCACTATAGAAAGAATGATTCATAGAGAAAACTGGATTTTATACAACTTAAAGATTGCACAATTTGGGAAACCCTCTTTAAGAAAATGAATACAAAATGAATTTTAAAAAAAGTAAACATTCATTTAACATAAGAAAAGAGATTACAAGTTATAAAAGTAAAAATCTGACCATTAGCACAAGCTTTAGTTCTTTCCTGAGCTAATCCATGTAATTCACTTTCCCCTATGCTCTACATTCATTAGCGATTCACACCCCTCTCATGGACTATGACTCCATTTAAAAGATAAGGACAAGGAGCATTAAGAGATCAGGGCAAGGTCAGACCAGATGGAACTCAGGTGTTCTGCTGCTTAGCCTTGAACTGAGACCATGAAAACCTTGGAATTGTCTGATTAAAAATTGTGTACTAGGCCGGCACGGTGGCTCACGCCTATAATCCTAGCACTCTGGGAGGCCGAGGCGGGTGGATCGTTTGAGCTCAGGAGTTCGAGATCAGCCTGAGCAGGAGCAAGACCCCCGTCTCTACCAAAAATAGAAAGAAATTAATTGGACAGCTAAAAATATATAGAAAAAATTAGCCGGGCATGGTGGTGCATGCCTGTAGTCCCAGCTACTCGGGAGGCTGAGGCAGAAGGATCGCTTGAGCCCAGGCGTTTGAGGTTGCTGTGAGCTAGGCTGACGCCACGGCACTCTAGCCCAGACAACACAGTGAGACTCTGCTTAAAAAAAAAAAAAAAATTGTGTACTACTTGTAAGTAGTGGGATCAAATGGGATGTACCTGTCTTGGCCTCATAGGAGGACCTGCTATGAAGATTACACTGTGTAACAAGAGTATAACAGAAAGGGCGTGAACTTTGGAATCAGACCACTCTGGATTTGAAGCTTAGCTCTACTGTTCATTCTCTTGGGAATTTCTCTTATTATGGTGGTGGCAGAGATGTGGATATTACTACTATCTCAGTAACCATGCAAAGACACAACTTATAGTACCAAAACAATTTTCAATGATTATTTCAAACTTTTAAATCATAATCCACCAAACATATTGAATGCCTCATCTATATTCTATCTTTAATCAGTTGAGCAAGAATATCATCTCTTCAAAGTGATGTTGACTAAATTAAGGCCACTGCTTGGCATGAAAATAAGCCCTGGAATGGTCTTCATTATTAAATTCATCTCCTATTTCCTATGGAATTGCAAACCTCACTGTAATCCTACACCCAATTAGTAGATTGGGTGGGAATATGGTCAGAATTATAAAGGAGAGAAACAGTTCCATTTTTACACCATTTTTTTTTTTTTTTTTTTTTTTTTGAGACAGAGTCTCACTCTGTTGCCCGGGCTAGAGTGCCGTGGTGTCAGCCTAGCTCACAGCAACCTCAAACTCCTGGGTTCAAGCGATCCTCCTACCTCAGTCTCCCGAGTAGCTGGGACTACAGGCATGCACCACCATGCCCGGCTAATTTTTTTCTATACATTTTTAGTTGTCCAATTAATTTCTTTCTAATTTTTTAGTAGAGACAGGGTCTCGCTCTTGCTCAGGCGAGTCTCGAACTCCTGAGCTCAAACAATCCGCCCACCTCGGCCTCCTACAGAGCTAGGATTACAGGTGTGAGCCACCGCGCTCGGCTCATTTTTACACCATTTGATTCCTCTCTTAAACTCTGAGAACAGATTAAATAATCCATGAGGTTATACATTGTTCCCTCTCATGCTATACTGTTGTCTTTCTTTCATCTCTTAAAAGGTCTTAACAAAATTATCTTAGCACACCATGTTAGACCTAGAGCATATAAATGTCTTTTATCATCTGCCATATTCTACATTGTTTTGCAGCATTCATTCAACAGTTTTCTGAGCTTATTACGTATTAAACATTATGCTTGGTAGTGGGGATAAACAACAATTAGCAAGACATGATACAGTCCTTATCCTCGTGAAGCTTACTGAAGAGTTCCTTTGGAAGATAAATATTAAATCAATACACAAGTAGGCAATTCATTAATTATGAATAAGGTTAGACAAGTCATCGTTAAAACAGAATACAGGGAGACTCGCCCTGTGGAAGTCTGGTGACCCATCACCTCTATACCTAATGGGATGGCAGCTGGAGACAACTTTCCCATCTCCGCATTCTCTGCCACTGACATCATCCCCGCAGTAAAAGACAACAATGGGATGTGGATGATGATGCTTGGGTGGGGTAAGCAATGTTCTCGTAGAGTCGGTTAATTAAATAATCATATTGCCACCTGACAACTTTTCTCACTCTGTAACACTGTACTTGCCTTTAGGGAACTCTCACAAATTGTTTATTGAATGTACAGTGAGAGGCTTATTTGCTTTGTGGAGAAGGGCTCAGGGTGATGTCTCTGTCAGAACCCTACAGCTCACTCACGTTTCATCTTCTTAAGGGAAAGAAAGTCAAGTCGGAAACACTGAAAGTCTCCCCTTCTTCTGGCCCTCGGTAGATACGCGCCCCCTCAGACTTAGAGCTGTAATCCATACTGTGAAAATACGGTTTCCTGGCAGTGTTATTTATTCTGAAAATTTTTATATTTATCTGGAGGATAAATATTTATTATTAAACGTACCTTACTTCTCCAAAATATAGATCTCCTTCCGAATTTATCAAATCTTCATTTTATCATCTAGTGCATATATGAAAGCAGTGTGTGCGAGTAAAGGGAAATTAGTGCAAAGCCCTTTTTTTTTTTTTAATTATCAGGGTTTGTTTGTTTTGTTTTGTTTTGTTTTTTAGCTCTTCAAATGTGGTTAAAATGTACATATTCCTAGCCACAAACACTGAGTTGCTATTCTGTGGGGATATTTTTAGTCAAATCCTCTTCATTTATGTACTTTCCTTAGACTAGAGTTTTTTTGTTTGCTTGTTTGCTTTTTTAAAATTTCCTCCTTTTTTCAAAACTTCTACCTTTTTCGTTATGGCTCATCTAATCTATCTTCCATCTCCATAGTGTTTACTACATAATAAACTCTATAAATTATTGTTACCTGTTATTGTGACAGATTCCAAATTCCTCATATCATGGAATTGAGGAGGGCCTCTCACTGACCTCCCCTCAATTCCATGATATTATCACCCCTTTCCTTCTGAACACATTCTCCCCTATTTCTAGTTTCCTTTCCTCATGATTTACGCTGGTTTCTGAATCTATAAGGTGAGTGTTGCTATAGAAATAAAATGGAGGCTGCGTGCGGTGGCTCACGCCTGTAATCCCAGCACACTATGAGGCCAAGGCAGGAGGATCACTTAAAGTCAGGAGTTGGAGACCAGCCTGAGCAAGAGTGAGATGCCATCTCTGAAAAAATAGAAAAATTAGCTGGGCACAGTGGCACACACCCTGTAGTCCCAGCTACTCTGGAGGCTGAGACAGGAGGATCACTTGAGCCCAGGAGTTTGAGGTTGCAGTTAGCTATGATGACACCACTGCACTCTAGGTGGGGTGACAGAAAGAAAAGAAGTAAAATGGAGTCCCACATGAGAATAGCTCAATGTATAGTATAAGAATTATAATTTTATTATGCACCTCTAAACGGCATCAAACAAAATTTGACATTTATAATGGTTATCCCTGTGTTTGTGGGGAAAAACAAGGGCCTAGTGTTTACACTTATCCAGACATATGTATAAGATTAAACAATAGGGAGTGGGTTTAATTTCTTCCAAATGGAGATCACCAATAAGGAAGAGAAAATATTGGGTCATGATTAACAATGTCGACTCTAGAATCAATACATTCATTTACTAGCTGCGTGATCTTGGTCAACATTACCTAACTTCTCTGAGGTTCGGTTTTCACATTAGTAAAAACTTCATTGGGTTGGGGTGAAAAGCACATGAATTAAATAGATGTAAAGTACTTAGAAAGCCTGGCGTAGTAAGTATTCAATAAATGTTAGCTATTATTACGACAGATTCCAAATTTCAGAAATCCACATCTCTCTTTTTCTGTACCCTAACATAATAGAAAAATCAAAACAACAGCATTGGATAACCGTACCCAGATTTTCAAATAGGTTTTTGGATCATCATTTAGCAATACAGGACACTACAGAAAGCATCATATATTAAGATCTAATGAAAACAATAATAATAAAACACTTTTGACCCAGTAATTCCATTTATAGGAGTTTTTCCTAGGAAATATTTACCCAAGTCGACAAAGAGAAAGAGAGAGAGAGGGAGAGGGAGTCATACAAAGATGTACTCTGCATCAATGTCTAACATTGTAAAATAAGAAAATTGAAGAATATCTGAAAATTGGTCAAAACTATATGGTCCCTCCTTTCAGCTATCCACAGTGCAATGTTAAAAGAAAACAGTAAGTTGCAGAAGAGTATTATCCCATTGGGTGAGGCCCAATCCCATTTTCATTATATAGATGTAGATATATAGCTATGCACACATACACATATATGGACACATACAATTTGCATCTATATTTTTCTTTTATAATTAAAAAGTCTTCATTTTTATTTTATTATTTAATAAACCACATACATTTTTTAATAAACCACTGATGAAGTACTATGAAATCCACCCAGGTGTTTCATGGATAAAACAGCTGGACCTTTAAGGTGTCCCAGGTGAAAATAATGGAAAGTGCGACGTCAGCACTCTCTTCTCCAATCCACATCCCCTTCCCCTTGGGTATTTGCAGTCTAAAAAGCACATACAAGCTAATTCATCTCCTGCTGGCCCACCCACACCTTACCCGTACTCTCCTTCTGACCCAGAACATGAACACCATGGGTGGCAAAAAGAGATGGAGTTCTAGCACGATGTCTAGAAACAGGTCTGATGAGGAATCAAAATCTACGCTGGTGCAAGAAGTGCCTGCCAATACCAAAGACCCTTCTCAAAGTCAGCCATTCCCTTTTCAGCACATTGCTACAAAGCTAAAGGGACTTGGGGATTTGATGTTTGAAGGGGAACTACTTTGCCATTCCAAGTAAGTGGCTGAGAGGTCACCATGGAAACAAACCGTCACATGAATTTTGAGGTATTTAAAACCTCAATTTAGCGTTTGAAATCCATAGCTTGCCATTGAGAAACATCCCGGCTTTTTAAAAAGCTTTGGGTAAGTGGGAGCAGGGGATCAGTGGTGTTGATGAGTCTGTTTATTTAGCTAACAAAACTAAACTGTTTTTTTAGGCACAGTAGTCGATCTCTTTGCCAGTGTAAGCAGAAAATTGGATTCACTGTGTTTAGACATGCCCTTTCATTCAGGTCGCAGTTGTATATTTGTGACTCTTTTTATCATGTTTAATATCTATGCAGATGCTGTGTGGCTGCATGTTTATGTTACTCCTTGCTAAAAAAAAAGAAACACACTGAGTCGAGGATGTGTTTGCCTCACACTCTGATTTTTTAATTGGGTCTGTTCCCATAAACTTAGGTTGTTGGTACTGGTTTCTGCCTCTTATAAAAACCATAGTAACCAGGGAAATAAACTTCTCATGAAATTCATTCTTCCTTGTTTGATAGACTGAAAATTGGATTAAATTCTGAAAATATGGCTTTAAATCAAAAACTTCGTTGGTTTTATTTCCCTCTTCTCACCATTGCCTTCCTTGTCAGAGATGATAGCAAGCAAGGAAGGTGGTCACTGTTTCAACATGTCTCCCCTCCAAAAGTCCCTCTTGTAAAGACTCTTAAGTGTGTAGCGTAATACCTGAAAGGCAGACATGTATGTATAACCCAAAGATCAGAAGGTCTTTGAATAATCAAAAATTGGTTGGAAATTATGTACTGAGTTAATGTAAGTAGACCATTGCATTTCATTTCAAATGTCCTTATTTCAGAATTTTGAATTTTTATATGATATTCTATGTATAATGTATGCAAAAGTAATAAATACAAAGTCAATAAAATATTGCTTATGCTAATTCATTGAGTTTCGGTATACAAAATATCTAGATATACAAAATCTAGAAGATTCAATTCAAAAATATACATTTTACTGACAATTTTTATTCATATAATATAAACAGATATTTTCCAATTATCAATTTGACCTTGTTACAAATACATTAATACATAATGTATGACTATGTGTCACTTTTATCTCAGTAAAAATGATAATATTATTCTGGCCGGACCCGGTGGCTCACGCCTGTAATCCCAGCACTCTGGGAGGCCGAGGTGGGCGGATTGTTTGAGCTCAGGAGTTTGAAACCAGCCTGAGCAAGAGCGAGACCCCGTCTCTACTAAAAATAGAAAGAAATTAATTGGACAATTAAAAATATATAGAAAAAATTAGCCGGGCATGGTGACGCATGCCTGTAGTCCCAGCTACTCGGGAGGCTGAGGCAGGAGGATCGCTTGAGCCCAGGAGTTTGAGGTTGCTGTGAGCTAGGATGATGCCACAGCACTCTAGCCCGGGCAACAGAGTGAGACTCTGTCTCAAAAAAAAAAAAAAAAAAAAAAAGAAATGATAATATTATTCTGACACTAGATTTCTAAATGGCATGGCTTTATTATACACACTACTAAATTGAGATTGTTATTAGTATCTAATAATTTATATCATTACTCCAACTTCCTTTTTCTTTAATAATGACATACACTCAACTCTGCCTTAAGAATTTTTACAGATATCAGTTGAACTTCTCAACTCAGGTTTTTAGACCTTCCATAATTGCAAGTTGGACTGGTGTATTTACATCTACAGATTAAGGAATAAATAATTAAACAATTCATGAGCAATGCAGCCATAATTATGCTATTTAGACAAATGCTGGGTAACATGAAGCATTTTCTTTATGACATGCCATTCTAAATCTCAATTTAGAATAACTAATAAAAGTGATTATAAATCACTTTGCAAAAATAAAACTGCTAAGCGTGAGCTGAATAAGTACTATTAATTAAAGCTGTTAAGAGTTTAGAGCAGAAAGGAAATGTCACCTCAGCATTGCTAAAACGAGGCCAAAAACTACTGCTGATAACATAAATGCAAGAAATCCAGAGGAAAATATTAGTGATGACAAGGATGGCTTCGCTGGAAGCCTCCAGTTGTTTCAAGGGCTTTTATATCTCTTTTGATATGGTATTCCTGTATCAGCTGCCTACAGAATTGCCACGTGTGTGTGCTTATTTAGACATAAGTCCATTTCTCAGTATAACTTTACTGTCTTTATATCAATAGATTTGATCATGACAGAGTCAGTTGTGGCTAAAGTCTTATGATATTTATTTGTAAAATTCGTGAGCATAGAATAGTCAAAGATTACAAGGACATACCAGAAAACACGCCATGTATACACGAGGGGTGCACATATCTGTGCACAGAGTAAAAACACATGATAGTAATGAAATTTTTGTTAAACTACAGATTGAAAAAACCACATATACCTCACCAGACTGTGATGAGGTATCAAGAGACCTTCATGAGGTTCACCAAAACCTCTGACCGACGCATGAGTAGTCCAGGCTATCAGGAAGCCTAACTCACTTCCCACCACAATGGCTTTGTTGGCAGTGCCCTGTGGAATTATATGTCACGGAGCTGGCCTGTTGAGACAGTGCATCATCCTTCCCACAAGTCCAAAATTGGGCTTTTATGGATAATAGCAAAGGAACATAATAAGGAAGAACAGTCTGAGCTCCTGTTTATTAAATTAGTGTGTGAAAAGCCAGCAGAGATCATGTGTATTCTTGTAAATTCTGCACTGACTGCTCTATAAAGAATCATGACGTGCAAAGTTTAGGCATATGTATGTTACGAGAAATGCGAAGAAATGTTTCCAGCACCTATAATACCAAACGAGCTTAAAAAAAAATAGACATTTATTTTAATTTGTTAACTTAAAGTGCTCCCAATTAATTGGATTATTCTGATAAATTCATACAAAGAAACAACACGGCAGAAATACAGAGGAAATATTTTTGTAACACGGGGCTTCCCCTTAATTGTGGCTACCAGCTCTGTGCCTTCAGACTGCCCTTCTTCTTAATCTATTATATGTAATGTTATGACCTTTATCTTCCTGACTTTGTCACTAATGTATTCTAGCATTTCTGCTTTACCTTGGGGTATTAATACTTATAATATGTATTATATTTTTTCTATTTTCCTTTTAACCAAATCCAATGCATATTTTCATAATAATTTTCCAATTCTATCAACCCCAGTTGTTAACTAACTTACCCAGAATTCTTTGTTGATGGTACACTGGAGGGGCAGGTGCACCTGTGATAATTTCTTACTGTACCGTCTCTTGTGCCAGCATCTTCTTTCTTTCTTCTTCGAAAATTATCATGAATTTGGCCAGTAATTTCTTATGCTATGTTTACCATATAGCTCATTCCGTTTGCCCCAACTATCTCCTTTCTTGCAAATGAAAGCTTCCACACTCTACTCCTGTGACTGACATTTCTTCCTTGCTCACAGCACGCCTATGAGGCAGTGCTTCCCATGGAGGAGCCCATACACCTCCATCCAGAGCTCGCTACCATACTCTCATGGTACCAGGCCATTGAAGAACCATAGGCATAAGCTCACTTCCAGAGAGATAGAAAGGTCATTGTTAAGTCCATAGAGGCAAAGACCCTGGAACAAATGCAAACCTTGTCAGTGTCCCTCATGCTGGCTATTTCCAAGCCCTGATTTGAGACCTACACAGACCCATTAGAGGTCATCTTTGAAGAAAATACCCCAGTCACATCCACATACTCCAAATCCACATTTAGGTTGGATTATGGTAGGTCTGAACAAACGTGCAAGAGTGTATGACGTTGTTTCATTCACCTCGCTGCCTCATCACCCTTTCATGTGCGCTGGATTGGACCAGTGTCCACAGAGCCTCCCCCATCACACTCTGCCCGCCTGACTGTGTGTCACCAGCCCTTGGTGGCAAGAGCAAGGGCATGAACTAGAGGATCAATGAGAGGTTGGGAGTGAATGAGTACAAGTGCTAAAACATTTCCGTCTGTCTCTTTACTGGCTCATCAATGGAGTAGATAGGGGTCCTGGCCTTTTCCTTGTACAGTGTCGTGTAGATAATGGCATGTTTTTATTTCTAACAAGGATGAAGAAAAAAAAGCCAAGACGTATGGAGCGCCTGTTATCTGCCATGCCAAGTACTGAAGGCTTCACACGTGTTATCTCATTTAATCCTCACACTACTCTCCGAAAAAGTGTTTTTATCCTTTTTTTTACTGATGAAGAAAGGGAAGCTCAATGAGCTTAATTACTGGCCCATGGTCAGACATTGCATTGGTGGAGAAGCTGGAGTTTGAAACCAGGTCTGTCTTTTCATCATTCCCTGGTAATTCCAAGAAACCAGTCCTTTTCCTCCAAAATGACACCATTCTGAGGATAAAATAATTATTCCCTTTATTTAATGAATGAGCAAATGCAGAGTTATCATGCAGCGTAGAGATGAGGTGGGCAAAAGGGAGAAAATGAAGGTGAAATGAGCACAGAAAAACAATCAAAGAAAGTGTGAAGCAGGTTAACACCCTAGGAGATCTCTTGCATACATGCATTAAGAGATGTCTAAGAATGCCCACGGTACCTTAGGTCATAACAGCAAAAGAAATGGTGGAAAGAATCCAGATGCCCATTGACAGCAAAACATAAATTAATTGTGGTATATATTCACACAATGGATTATGATACAGATGTGAACATTATGAACTACAGATACACATACTAACATGAATGATTTTAAAAAACGTAACTGTGAGTGAAAGAATCAAGGCCCAGAGACTAGCACATCAACACTGAAGAATCCCCTAAATGTAATCTTGAGCAAAAAAAAGCAAGTCAGAAAGATGTGCACAACCTCATTCCATATATATAAAGTTCAAAAGTGAGCAAAACTATACATTATATTATTTAGAGATAAATACTTATGTAATAAAAGTGTTAAAAATCAAGGGAAATATTAACACAAAATTTAGAATAATGGTTATCTCTTGGCTAGAAGGGAATACAGGAGGGAAGAGATATAGGAAACACATCTGATACATGAGTAATATTCTAGATCTTTAGCTAGAGCTGATAGGAGTGTAAGTATATGTTATTTTCTTGAACTGTATATATATACATTATATGTACCCTTTTATACATATTATAAAGTTTTTAAACTTTTCTAAAAAGAATATTTCTTAAGCATAAAATTATACACAAGAACATACAGGATAGGCCTGGTGCAGTGGCTCACGCCTGTAATCCTAGCACTCTGGGAGGCCAAGGCGGGTAGATCATTCGAGCTCAGGAGTTTGAGACCAGCCTGACCAAGAGTGAGACCCTGTCTCTACTAAAAATAGAAAGAAATTAGCTGGACAACTAAAAATATATATACTACATATATATTAGCCGGGCATAGTGGCGCATGCCTGTAGTCCCAGCTACTCAGGAGGCTGAGGCAGGAGGATTGCTTAAGCCCAGGAGTTTGAGGTTGCTGTGAGCTAGGATGACGCCACGGCACTCACTCTAGCCCAGGCAACAAAGTGAGACTGTCTCAAAAAAAAAAAAAAAAAAGAACATACAGGATAGAGAAAAGAGAAAAGGCCTAAAAACTAGAGGGAAAAGAGTAAACAGAGGAAAGAACAGGTGGCATAAACAAGAGTAAATAAGTTCTGAAAGGTACAAATGGTACAGGCTATGTGGGGAGAGAAAATGAAGATTTCAGTTGAGATCACCTTGGGCGATCAGGAGAGGTAGGCAGATTAGCAGGATGAGAAATTCACTGACCTAGGTCTTTCTGGCCAGTACTCTAGAGAAGTGGGATTAGTGAGCAAACAAAACTCACCCATTGGTATAGTTCATTTGTTGTTAAAAGTGAGTAAGATGTTGCTATCAGGAATGCACGCTTAAGGTAAACACTCAGTAAATGTTAGTCATGTGTTGTAAGATTCAGCATATTTTTGAGTCCTCAACATATTTTCCAGCAATCCCTATTTTTGCTTGAAAGACCCAATTTAAACATGATACAGAGATGACCTTTTTATTCCACATACCTGAAACTGAGTATGGCCCCTAACAAAACACTTGAGGCTGAGTTTACCTCCTTTTCCTGACTTTCAGGAAGAAAACGTGTGTGCCTGTGTGTGTATGTGCATGTGTACATGCCGCGTGTGGGTTTGTGTGTGTGCACGCTCTATATGCTTGAGGGGCTAGAGAAGGAAGGAATTACAGAGATGACATTTAAAAACAATACACCAGCAGCCAGGATTGCCCGAGACTTATTTCAGAGGATACATTGGCAAGGGGAAGAGGTTCATCGCAAACCGGTACCTGCAGCAGACCTAGTCTACCAGTGCCAGCCCACGGAATATTCTGTGACACTGAAAGCGTTCCATGTGGCTATTGAATACTTGAATTGTGGGGCCAGTGTAACTGAAGAACTGAAATTCTAAGTTGATTTGAAAGACTTTAAATATAAATAGCTGTGCGTGGCTAGTGGCCACTGTATTAGACAGTGCAGGCGATCCTCATCTCCTCACAGTTATGACTGAAATAAAATCATGCGAGAACGATTTGAGCCCTGGTCTGTCCAACAGCGAAATATTTCCTCTCCAACACACCTGATCATACCACAACTCTTCTCCTGTCATCATGCCCACACTCCTCCAGACGCAGGAGAAAGCAGAGGAAAAACACAAGAAGGAAAATGAAGAGAGCTGATGGGAACGGGAAGGGAGGCCAGAGCCAGACAGCGGCCCCAGAGCACCTAGCAACCTAAAGGACAAAGCAAGCTGCCGAAGGAGAACGCCGGGCGCAGGTCCCAAAGCACTGTCACCTGTACCTCTCCCACTGTCACCCTTACCCTTATTTGAAGAGCTTGCTAGTTGGATGCCGTTGAAGGAATAAGACAAAAAGTTTCATTTTTTAAAATCATCTTTTCTGCTTGTCATGCTGAATGGCAGGACCTTTATAGCATTTTGCAAATTGAATTTACCTTTCCATTTAGGTAACACACTTAACTGAGTTTTCATTTGCCTTCTGCTGGCTAAAAAAAGGCTCTTTGTATTTACTGGCTCAGTTCTCTGCCTGCACATGAGGGAATCGGGGTGTTTACACATCACTATTTCTGGCTGGACCTAAACTTTGGTTCCCAGAGGAAGGCGACTTGCACACCATCTCCATTTATGAGAAGGGCATCTTTTTCCCCAACCACATCTTACTGGGGAGAACGTTCGGTTCTCCCCAGAACCCTGTTGCTCTCTCCCCCCTCCACCCTCAGCCAAACCCAAGTTTGGTTTCTCTGTTTCCAGATACTCCGTTTCCCCGGGCAACATCACTGTGTACGGAAACTCACTGCTTGGACACTCTGAGGATTGTCAGGGCTCAACATTTATTTTTGTAACAATACGATTAACAGCATAGTTTCTTTTTCAGCTATAAAATTCAAGGAGTATTGATGCATAAAAAATGGTTTTATGAACATATACTACAGACAAGTATTTATAAGCAGGTATATAATAGAAATTTACACTTAAATTGATGAACTATTAACTTAAGCCAGATGGCTAATTGGATTTAAGAGATCCTTTTGATGAATGAAAAAATAATGCCATCATTGAAAGTAGGCCAGTAAAATTCTGGCCCCACCTGCATTATCATAGCGATAGGAAGAGAAAAGCCATTAGTGAACATCGAATCTCATCCAAATCTATCAGCAGAATTGACAAAATCAGTTCCAAGTTAAGCCTCAGAAGGTAAAACAAGAACATGCCCCCTCCAGTCCCCAACCATATGGAGCACAGTGTCTGACATGTGATTGGTGCTTAAGAAATATCTGTTGGCCGGGCGCAGTGGCTCACACCTGTAATCCTAGCTCTCTGGGAGGCCAAGGCGGGCGGATTGTTTGAGCTCAAGAGTTCGAAACCAGCCTGAGCAAGAGCAAGACCCCATCTCTACTAAAAATAGAAAGAAATTAATTGGACAACTAAAAATATATAGGAACAACTAGCCGGGCATGGTGGCGCATGCCTATAGTCCCAGCTACTCGGGAGGTTGAGGCACGAGGATCGCTTGAGCCCAGGAGTTTGAGGTTGCTGTGAGCTAGGATGACGCCACGGCACTCTAGCCCGGGAGACACAGTGAGACTCTGTCTCAAAAAAGAAAAAAAAAAAAAAAGAAACATTTGTTAAACAAATAAATAATGAGAAACAGAGTAGAAAATTCCTCCATACCTAAGAGTAAAGAATTTCAGACTCCCACCTGAAAGAAGTTTAGAGGTCTCCTCTCTAGTTTGATCCAGTAGCTAAAGCATTAAAATTACGCTTTCACGCCCAATGCTTTTAAGGTACAAATTTTATAACTTCCTGCTCCTTGCTAAAGAGCTGTGACTTATTTCTATGACTTTTTTGAACCAATGCCCCAAAATCATATCAGAAAGGAACTCTATCATTTAGGGGAAAGAATTTTCTTATAATTTTTTTTCCTGTATTGAATCTATTTTTAGGCTTTTTCTCTTAAACTAATGTAGCAAAGAGTGCCTCCATGCCATCTTCTAAAGAATTAATAATGAGAACCTTCAAGAAAGCGAATTATGCCATTCTGATTAAACTCACTGAGTTCATGTATGCCTAGCTTTAACCACTTTAATGTCAGCTTCCAGGATCTAAGGTTATTTCTAGTATGGACCTTAGAGGGTTGAGAGACCCAGTTTTCTTTTAGACTGATCCAAGACTTGTTTCACAGGGTCCAAGAAGAGCCCTGAGAGAGGCCAATAAGAAAAACTTTAGGCCAAAGACAGATGTTGATTCAATAGGAAGAAGAGTTTCCCAATCATCAGAGCTGTCTCTGAGATTATAAATATCACATGTGCTATCTCTGGACCTTGGAAGTTCCCTGGCACTGTTCAGGTAGAGGGCAGAAGTGGAGAAGAAGGAGGAAACATCCATCAGTGGTGGGGTTGATGGCTTTTTTCCATGAGTCTCTTCCCAGCATTCTGAAATAAGCTTCTGAATCTGGTCACTTACTCAAACTACAGAGAACAAGGAGGGACATGGAAGGGAGAAGTGAATGTCTTATTGGTCAGGCCCAGGGCTTTCTTGAGACCAGCCCAGTTCCTTCTAGAGTCACTGCTTGTGAGGAGAGCTATCCGCCCTCAGGACAACCAGGCCAGACCAGTATATGGCCAGGCATGTGGAGCTCAGCCAAAACAAACCCAGCCTTAGAGATTTGGGAAACAACTATTTTTCTGGCAACAATTCAGATGGATAGTGGCAATGCCTCCTCAGGTCCCCTCCTCAGAAAGACCCTATGTGGAAAACTGTGAGATTCTAGTTGATTTAATATCATGTCCTTAAATATGATGTCCTGTGTCATGATGCTATAACTTAACTTGACATTCTGACAAATGAACTCCTGTGTGATTGCGTCAGGTCCCCTTTGTTTCCTATTTCCTCTTTCTCCTACTCTCTTCCATCATAGCGCACTGGCAGAAAAACCCAAGTCCTTGGTTCATCCAGGGGAGACGTCTAAGTGGAGAGGAAGGAAAAGCATCACTGTGGTGTGTGGTTTGCTTTCCCACAGTTGACTTTGGAATCCATCTCTCTGACTGCTCGTTACTCACTGACTGTCGTCAGCCACCACTTCCAGGGAGAGCTGGGGAAAGGCAGGCAGAGGAGATGAGAAGAGCAGAGGGAAGAAAGGAAGAGCAGAAGCAAAGAGAAGGAAGAGTAAAGAAATTAAAAAGGAGAAATGTGAAAGGAGAGGAAGATAAAGGTTTCCGGTTAACAACAAAATCCACACAATTCCCAACCCCTCATGTAATTTCTTTCTCAAAAAATAAAAAATTACACCTCTGGAGTGACTGGAGAGAGTTGTGCTCACTCTACTGTATTTCCAACTACCAGACAGCATTGCTGAGAATCACAGGAAGGTGCTGCCAAGAGGCCGAGACTCAGGTTGGTGAGTTCCCTGGAACAGGATGTCATCTCTGCTATGTCAGGAGTAAACCAATGAATTTCTGGCATTGCTGACGTCACTGAGGCACTATATTCCCCTAAAACGGGAGCAGCAAAGGCCATGGTGGAGTTCGAATGCCATAGCTGCCTAAAAACAGCTTCACAAGGTCCCAGAAAGATGACCCCAGCAGACTCCCAAGCAGATCTCTTTTTCCTCTGAAGCTTTGCTGCTTTCCACTTTTTTTTATGCATAGTGTTAGTTTTAGTTTTAGTTTTAATATGTTTATTTTGGTTTTCGTAAAAGGAGGCGGCTACTCAGGAGGTATACTCACAACTGGCAATCTCATTGAGAAGCTCTGTCCTAGAGCTACACTGCTAACCACAAAGCATCTTACAGGATTTTAGGAATTAGGTAAATTATAAAGAAATGAGGACCTATAGGCTGCACTTACATGTGGACTCAAAAACAACTGAGAGAGATTTGTTAAAGGATACAAAATTACAGCTATTAACAGACAGGAGGAATACATTCTATTGTTCTACAGCACTTTGGGATGACTACAGTTAACAATAATATGTTACATAGTTTCAAATAGCTAGAAGGAGGATATTGAATGTTCCCAACGCCAAAAAAATTATAAATTTTTGAAGGCCGGGTGTAGTGGCCCTCCCTACTGGATGATCCCTGTGGTCAAAGAGAGAAAGAAGGATCACTCCTTGACTCATTGATTCTTTACCTGTATCCCCTCCTCTGGTCCCCAGCATATCCCATCAGCCTCCTTCCCTTTTGCAAAAAGAAAATCCAGTCCCACTGGCAGGAAAGTGTGAATTGCTGTGACAAAGGTAGAAGGATACAGTCAGTCCAGGAAAGAAATGGTGTTTGGATAATCTGTGAACCTTGAGATTAGCTTGTTCAAGAGAACTTTGCATGCTGACTGTGCAGATCCCCGAAGATAATATGAATTGAGGTTTAACAATGCACTGATTTTTCAAACTGGAAGGACTTGGTGTGCCCTTGGTTGCATTTTTCTTTTCCTACTAAGGAAAATTCTTTCCCGTAGGCCCAACTTAAAGTGTTGCAAGAGAGTTAACACTAACCATGACCGTCATTTGGTTGCCACCTGTGATTTATCTTGTTTGCCTGGACAAGCTTTGGGAAAGAGCCAGGCCTAAAAACTAAATTAGTATGAAAAAAAGAATTGATTAATGAGGCAGCCAGGGAATGAATTGGGTTAATATTTTAATAGAGGTGATAACACTGGCCTCCATGAAGAGTTCACTTATTGACCCCTCTGACTTTGTTTTATCCAAAGCGGTGAATAAACATACCTTCCATTAATCAACTTAACTACCTGGTTTGTCATTCCAAGAGCACACTAACATAATGCATGAAGTCGATCTTTTGGAGCCCTGCTATGACACTATTAGATATAGGAATGAATTTGGCAAATATATCCATGGAGCATTCTTATTGAAAAATCTAACAAAATCTTTTTATTAAGGCCCAATATCAACAAAAGAGCACACCCCCAGTGCATTTTCTCTGTGTGTTGGGAGCCACTGTTGCCAACCAAAGTGCAGTATTGGGACCTATTGCATGGAATTGCTTTGTGACTGAAACTTCCTATTAAACTAGTCTTTTGCCTGTAAGCTTGTGAGCAGAACAAACGAGAAATGGAAGAATCTTTCGTTGTGTTAACATGACATATATACCTCAACTGCAGCTGCTTTATTCGTCTCCAATTTTTTTTTTTTTTCTGATGGAACCAATGATTAGAGCTGCCCTCAGAGATCAAGTTTCCAAGGGGGACAGATAGCAACTGCTTGAGAATTTTTTATCCTAAGATTGTTGAATGTCCAAGAAATTAAAACAAGAATAAAAGTTGTGGCAGAACCAGCATGTATTAGAATGAGGGTTTGTTCAAGCTATGAAACAGTTCTAAAAGAAAGTGTGGTTAAAGGACCTTGTTGTGGGTATCTTGAGATCAGAACATCATCGTCATGGTCACTAAATATTATTTAATGAAAAATGAAGGAATGAATGGAAAGGTTCATTCAGGGTAAAATTCCAATACAGAAGGCATCACTTTCTATGCCATAGGAGGAATGCTGGGCAGACTGATCAGGTATTCTGGCCAAGAACAGACTGATGTCTACAGAGATGAGTGATCAGCACCAGGAAATTTCATGGATTAGCAATCAATGGAGGGTGATTCTTAAGGAATCACTGGGGTAAAAGGTAGAGCATAAGGTGGGGACAGAAGGAAATATGACAGGGACCCAGTTATCAGAATTTGAGTCCAAGATGGCGGCTCCTATCACAACTATAGAGTAGAGTCAAAGTTGAGTCAGCAGTAAGTTGTCCCTTGTCCTAGAGCTAATTATATTCTCCTTGATTGTACTTAGTCTGGGGCAGAACTAAACCTACAAGGAAAAGAGATTTGCTCCAACTCAGAGAGCTGGACAATGAACTGGTAAGGAAGCTAAAGCAGTCATTATACCATCCTCCTCTCAAAGGTTCCTGTGGCCAGTTTTATGAGATCAAGCTACCCGGACACAGAGAAATCTTTTCTTTGGTCAAGAGTAAGAGCATAAGCTTTGGATTCAGGCAAAATTTTCAGCTTCCTCATCCATTAGCTAACGCTAGTCTAGGAATAGTAATATAGCTTTTTTTACGTAAAGTATGTAATGTGCTTAATACTGTGCCAGACTTACACTATGTTATACCAAAAAAAAAAAATGCTAGCATTATTGTTATTATTTCAGGGATTATGGAGGGTTTACTACATGCCAGACACATCATCTCATTAGGTCCACCCAAGATGGTAACTATTGTTACCAAATGTTTATGAATGAGAAAACTGAGACCTCAAGAGATTATGTAGCTTGTTCAAAGTTACACTGTGGAAGCATGGAGGAAATGCTATTTCAAACCAGTTTGTCAGTCAGCAGAAATCTTGCTCTTACAATATACTGATCCTTGAAAATATAAAACCATAACTGAGTCTTGAGTCTGTCTCAGAATCTCACATGGGCCCTCTCAGATGACTCCTCAGAGAATGGTGTACATCACCACATAGGATTCACAAGCCACCCCCAACACTAACTCTTCAGTGGTTACTAAAGGGCAATAATTAGCTCTGCTCTAATCTGTTCCAAGTGGCAGGTGAACTTCTGGCTCTCTCTGAAGAGAACTCAAAACATACATTCCCATAGAAAATTCATGAGAAAAGCATTCAGCTATGCATAAGGGTTCTTCTTTAACAACACTGGGCTTGAATCCAGTTTTGCTGGTCTCTGGGTCATCAAGGACATGTTTAGCATTTTGTTCCCTAGCCCTAGAGCACCCAGCTAAAGGCTGTGAGATGTGACTAATGTTGGACACAGAAGCATCAAAAGAGGATTTGTGATGAACACCTGAGCCTGTCCTTACAGAAGGCCTGGCTGGACCAGGCTCTGAAGCTATCCCATCCAAAGGGACGGGACTGTAGGTGAGAAAAGAAGGTTCGAGATCTTATGGTTCCCCTAATTCTGTCCCTACAGAACTATAAAACTCTAGGAGAGAAGTTCTGAGAGTTTGAGGACTTAATGAGAATAACATCAAAAGTGCTGAGGGTTTCAGTTAAGTCCAAAATACTAAGTTCTTTCAGAAGACTAGCTAGGCTGGGCTTCAATAACTCAAGAGCTTGAAGAAGACAAGTATTCACCTCTGGGATTCAGTGAAGATGGGACAGGATTTAAACACCATGGGAGATCACATGATCTCACTCATATGTGGAATCTAAAAAAGGTGAACTCATAGAAGCAGAGAGTAGAATGGTTATCAGGGGCTGGGGTAGGGGAGGATTGGAATATGTAAATCAAAGAGCACAGAATTTCAGTTAGGAGGAATGATTTCAAGAAATCTATCGTACAGCATGGTGACAATAGTTAATGACCATGTATTGTATTCTTGAAAACTGCTAAGAGAGTAGATTTCAAGTGTTCTCACAATAAAAAATAAGTATGCGAGGTAAGGCGTATGTTAATTAGCTTGATTTAGCCATTCCACAATGTATACATATTTCAAAACATCATATTATACACAATAAATACATACAATTTTAGTTGTCAATTAAATTAAATAAATTAGAGACGATCCATAAATACACATACACCATGGGACTTGGTTAGGCTAAGATTAGAGGCATGTTAAAGAGCAACCTTATTCCCCTGTTGTTACTGAAAGGCTTATTGGAGCTCAGCAGTGGACTGATAGCAACTGCAATCCCAGCCCAAGCACAGACCACGGTCCACCATTGAACGCCATTCCCGCAGGAGGAGGCTTCACCATCCAGGCTTGTTTAGAGCCAACAGTCCCCAGCCTCTGCTATACACAGATGAGATGAAGCTTGCTGGCATTTCTGAAGCCCTGCCTGAGGTTCACCACTGAGCTTTCTAGACCCTACCCTTTCCCTTATGAATTAATAGGACTGGGGTCCACAGTAATGGACTTGGCCTGTGAAATAATGCAGCCTCGGAGACTTCACAAAGCCCAGGGACTCAGGAGCGAGGAATTGCTGGGGTTCCCAGCAGCACTACTCAACACTCTCAGCCAGGCCAAGGACAGAGACAAAGGAGGAAATCCCTGGCCTCTGCGGCTTCCTTCAAAGCAATGCTCTCTAGTATCCAGTAATGTTGGGAGGCTGGGATAGCACGCAGTGGGGGAGATACCCAGCGCAGGTAAACAGAAAATGCTTTTAACAGAGCAAAGTTTAGAACAAGGTCTGGGTCCCAGAAAGAGGATACAGAAACAATGTGCATTTCCTCCTCCTTCACCAAACAGCTTTCTCCGTTCACAGGAAAGCTGGTGTAGACAAAAAGCATTGAAAGTACCACGGCCAATGCCCAGGCCACAGTGTAGGCTAATCTGGACCTTAGTAGACAGCAGGATAAACAAGACAAGAAGGAGAGGTTCTAGGAACAAAAACTGAACAGACCCAG
This sequence comes from Avahi laniger, assembly GCA_963575035.1. NCBI lineage: Eukaryota > Metazoa > Chordata > Mammalia > Primates > Indriidae > Avahi > Avahi laniger. The sequence goes on from CAUYSK010027989.1 coordinate 20,066, forward strand.
CAGAGACATGGGAGAAGACACCCACAGCCAAGGAGTCCGGGGGTATAGTTTGAAGCAGCCACACTAAGCTTTAAATATCTTTGAAGCCTTGTGTGTTTGATCTTAAAAATTCAATAGAACTCCATGTTTTATTCCATAGTATATTCACATTAGCTTTTCTATGGAAAATGATTGACATGACAATTTTAAAATCTGTATGTTCAGTAAAAGTGACTTTCAGGGAAGATGGTTCATGTATATATCTCACAATTCCCCCCACCCCTGGCACACTGTCGCATATACTTAGTGCATTCAGACCTCTGATTGAGAATCAGGAACACGGTCTGGTAGGCAGCTTCCAGAAAACTTCATGCGGGAAATGAATGGTTGTGTCAGCAAGGCAGAGCAAGGCATTTGGTAGCTGCCAAGAGGACAAAGTTTGAAGAGGAGAATTTCAGTCCTTGGAAGTTCTAGCAAGAGGAAGGCAGGTCCCCAAGACTTTGGGTGACGGCAGTGCCACATTAGGGATCAAAGAAGGGACAACCGCTAGAACCAGAGAATCACACTGGAAGACTGTTACACTGATAGCCTGCGATGCACCACACCTCTTAGGACGTCCTTGGCTAGCCTCTCTCCTTGAATCTGAGCTGCCCCCGTGACCTGGCAGAATGGATGCTATGCTAGTTCCAAGACCAAGCCTTTCAAAGGCCTGGCAGCGTCTGCTTTTGCGCTCTGGGGGAAGGTAGCCATAACGTAAGGAACCTGACTACCCCGGACCACCTTGCTGTGAGGAAGCCCAAGCTGGCTGTCACATGGGGAGGCCATATGGAGAAGAACCTGGGAATCCTGCCAAACGAGGTGCCCTTGGCTGACTGCCCCAGCTGAATACAGATTTGCCAGCCACGTGAGAGAGCCATCTTGGAAGTTAACACCGCATGGGACAGAATCACACCGTCCTTGCTGAGTCATAGTCAAATTAAAGAAGCGTAAGCATATAAATGATTGTTGTTGAAACCACTGAGTTTTGGACAAAATAGATAACCAAAGCACACAGTGAAGCTTAGCCTCACAGAGCTATTCAAGATATATGGTCCAATTGGGACCTTGAGAAGATGTCCTGATGCTCCCCATAGCCTAAGGCTCCAAAAATTCTCCCCGAGGGGTTCGGGGACAGGGAACTAAAATGAGGTCAGTGCTATCACTCATTTCCAAATTACATCAAAAATATTCCAAATTTTCACAAATTTCCACAAATCTCACCCTGGAAAAAAAACAAAAATTCACCAAATGCACTTACATGGCATGCGAATCCTTAGGCTTGTCTATTCCTACGGTGTTCAGAGCTTGCCAGTTCCAACGACACCCTCCACATGCCTGTCTGCACTGGAGTGATCTTGAGCTGTCTCTCTGTCTTGCCCAGGCAGTGCCCAATATAGTGATACACACATGCAAGAACTTAATACCCCACAGAGGACAATAACAACAGAGACTATGATTTCTGGATTGCTTGAGGTCAGTCAACACCAGCTGTGAGGCAACATTGGAAAAGGAAGTATTACTCAGAAAATTCCAACTAGGCACACAGCTGGTAAAGCTACATGGGCAAGACATGATGATTTTCTCTTCATCTTGCTATGCAGTACCAGCAAGCCATTGCAAAAGAGGTAACAGTAATCAAGATCCTATTATAAAAAGAAAGGATTTTCAAAATTTCTTTATCTCACTGCATCCAGACACAACCTAACCCCCTCCGCATCCTTGCTATACAAAACACTTAGGAAAAGGCATTAAGTATTGTCCAGGAGGTAGCATCCACCCAGCTGAACCTGCCGTAACTGCTAAAACCAACAGCAGCCTCAGCTGCGGGATGCCACTTCTATTTCCATGGAAATAGACAGGCTTTGGGCAAACTCGAAGAACATGCTTAAAATAATTTTGCAGCTTCTTTTAAACCGAGACATACCATCAGCTGATATACAGTTTAGAGCCCCCGTCGACATGTGTCTGGAGAAGGGGCGGATTAATAATAGCTTACATTTCTAGAGTGCTTTTCATCCCAAAAGATCCCAAACAAGGGAAACAAGCTGAATCCTTTCTTCTTGTTTAATGGAAAAAAACTTTCTCGAATTTTAAAGCAATCCTAAACATTAGAACTAATTACAAAGAAATTCACTTTTTTTAAGTGTCAGGACATAATTATTATTTTTTAAAACTTAAATAGTATCCACATTGCTCCTGAGAGCTCACAAAGCAATGCCGCCATCACCGTTTCAGAAGGCTATCATCTCTTTCCAACAAAGGCACAGTGGCAGTGCCAGGAGATTTAGAGACATTATGGATGAAGAGATAAAAATAATAATAATAATTAACAGTTGCTCAGGAAGCTCCATCTGGAGTGTCTGATAACACAGTGGGAGATGGATACAGATGGGAAAAGGTGGGTGGCGCAGGGTAGAACTCGTCCCGATCGCATGGGTTTGGGACCCCAGACGCACTCAGATTAGTGTGGGCTTTGCTTCTTTGTACTCCCTGCTATTCATATGGATCTAGCCAGCAGGTGTTACAGTGTCCAGGAGATCTGGGCTGGCTCTAGATCACGGTCTTATTCCACCTGGCATCGTGACAAGGTCAATAATACATGTAACAGTGTTTGATAATCCTAGAAGAGATTAATATAGCTTTTCATTCTCTAAAGTAAAGATTCCTTCTCATCTTTAACCCAAGTAATTTGCATATGCTTCCAGATAGTAATTCGAGGCACAAGGCTGCTTATTCTGAGCTTTTTACCCTGATTGGCAGCTAATTAAGAACCTTGAAATTTGGCAGGTGTAGAGACGAAGAAACATCATAAACCCAGCTACATACAGCACAGACAATGGCTTTTTAACCATCTAAATCACGAAGTTCCCAACTATCTCACGCTGTTAGGATGAGGAGTTTCTTGATCCTGGAGGACTGCTGAGCAAGGAGGACCTCTGCTGTTAAAAAAGAACCGACATCTTTAGAGGGACAGTGAAGGTACGCTTCAAACAGGGCCAAAGGGAAAGGAGTAACCAACCAGAAGGATGCTGCTAAAGGAAAGAGTATTCCTTTTTTTATCAATTTGTTTTCTTTCTACAGAGGTGCCAAACTGGCCTGAGATGGAGAGATTCATCCCCACCCTCCCATCTGCCCTTGCTAGTGAACGTGATCTTATGATGATGAATAAGGCAGAGAAGTAAGTTGTTGAGAAGATAAAATTATCTCGTCATTCTTCCCCTTTAGTGTCATAGTCTGAGGTTCTAGTGTACACCACTCACTTGATAGGCATCATGGGATTACATTCTCAGCACGGGATCCATGCATAAAGGAGAGAACTTTCCTCCCACTGTGTCACCAGGAAGAAAAGGTTGTCACCACGACTACCTTCACACACCCTCCTCCCACAGAGAGCTGTGGGAACTACAAAGATATCTCCCCGCAACTTGATTTTTCCAAAAAAGGTATTGATGCCATGAATCTTCATGGAGGAGCTACTATATGCATAGACTCATGTTAGGTGCGGTAGGGGGCACAAAAGGATAAGAGAGAGGTTTGCCTTTGAGAAGCTGCAAAAATAAGACACATATGTATTAGAACAAATAATAAGATAAAAGAGATGCCTTAAAATACTTCACTTAGAGCTAAAAGCATATTAGTCAAGAGAAAATAGTGCAATTCATTTAATAAAATGGGAGAACTCTGAAAACTGAAGAGGTCAGGGGAGTCTTTGAGGAACAGGTCCTTGAAGATGAGATTTGAGCAAGCCAGATAAAAAAGGGATATTCCAAGTTGAAAATTGGAGCAGGATTTACTTAGGTAAAGACACTAGGTGGGAATATAAAGACTTGCTTTAGGGACTGGGCATAATTCAAGCTAGTTGAAGAGACAGGGCCCTTTGGGGTCAAATTTTGACTCTCCTTCACTGTCTAATTCAATGATACCAAAATAGTTTTAATTGTGCATATCATCAGTAAAGATTTTTGAGCATACACCCCCAGTACCTGTGTATGTATGTACATATGTATGTATATATTTACGTTCATATGTATGTATATATGTATACACATCATTTGCATATAGAAACTGATATATTATGTACTTTATATAACATGTTTTAAAAGGGTATAATAAATGATATTTTAAATATCTTTATTTTATATATTTATGATACAAAAATCCTTTGTGTCCTCTCTGGGAAAAAAAATCAATAGTTTTAATGAAAGCAATATATAATTTAATACACTTTTTGTTTGTTTGTATGTTTAGAGACAGGGTCTTTATCACTCAGGCTGGAGAACAGTAGCAAGATCATAGCTTACTGTAACCTCCTGGGCTCAAGCAATCCTTCTGCCTCAACCTCCCGAGTAGCTAGGACTACAGGCACATGCAACCATGCTCAGCTAATTTTTTTTATTTTTTGTAGAGATGGGGGGGGTCTTACGATGTTGCCCAGGCTAGTCTCAAACTCCTGGCCTCAAGTGATCTTCCCAGCTTGGCATCCCAAAGTGCTGGGATTACAGGCATGAACCACCGCACCTGGCCCACTTTTTGTTAATCTTTATATCACACTTGGTAACAAAGTGACTCAAAAGTCTGGTGCATTTATTTTATTTCAGTAGTTGATTTTAGTGGTTGACATAGGTGGCGAAAGATATGTGAGTGGGATTTTTTGTTCACTTTTAAATAAGGACGGCATTTCAAAAGAATTTATCATTAAGTTCAACCACATTCTATATTTTATTGCAAAATGCCTTTAAATATCATTAAAATATGTGTAGCTGTTTGACTTCATTTCCGGAAGATAAGAAACAAATTTACCATGAAGCTAACGAAGGTGAAGTGCAGGACCCCTCACTTTCATGAACATCTCCTATGGAATGTAACCATACGGCCACGTGTTTCTGTAAAGGTTGCAAAGGGGAGATAAAGGTAAGGTATTCTGACTACGATTTCTTTCCGCTCTGATTTCCTTCAGTTACACTTCTTCCCTTTGTGTCAGACAGTATATGAGTGACTGAAAGCATTTTGGGAATCCAAATAAGGGTAACTAGAGTTGGGAGTCCATTTGGATTGGGTTTAGTGGGATACATTTATGTGGTTTCTAGCTCTTCCGAGTGCAGTTAGGTTATCACTAGCCGTCCCAAGAGAAGATGCTGTCCAGGAACACTCCTGCCCACTGTCTGACTCATCTGTGGTTGTTGACATGAAGGCACAGAATCAGAGGTCATATCACATACGAATGTGCTCTGCTGCACACAGAACCAAAAGTACGTGGAAGTGGAAGAGAAACAAGGTTTGAAATTATGGAACCATAAGCTACTTTGTGGAAAATTCTTCCAGTCATCAGAAATGTAAAATTACAAGCAAAGGATTTGGTTCTCATTGGAAATTCTCTCCTGTTATTATATCCAATTTTAAATAAATCATAATTTTTTATTGTAATCCCATAAAACAGTTTATCATAATTCCTGTCTTTATAATTTATCACAAATCCTACAGCGATACTACAATCAATGAGTATGTCTATGTGTGAAGTGACATGTTTTATGTATCTCAGCTTATCAGAGCACATCTTAGCATGCCCCATGTATCTTGTCCTGATGAAATCTGGCAGTTCTAGATAAAAATGGCACACAAAATTGCCATCAACATAGCGAAACAAAGAACAAGTGTTCCTATGACAGACTTCCTACATATATTTATAAATAAGTCAAAATATGTACCATAAGAATAATTTGATTATACAATTATGTAGCTCACTACAAAATAATAGCAATGGTTTGTTTGGGTTTTTTGTTTGTTTGTTTTGTTTTGTTTTGTTTGCGACAGGGTCTCACTCTGTTACCCAGGCTGGAGTGCAGTGGCGTGATCATAGGTCAGTGCAGTCTCAAACTCCTGGCTCAAGGGATCCTCCTGTTTCAGCTTCCTCAGTAGCTGGGACTACAGGCATGTGCCACCACACCTAGCTAAATTTTCTTATTTTCTGTAGAAACGGGGTCTCTCCCAGGCTGGTCTCGAATTCTTGGCCTCAAGTGATCTTCATATCTCAGCCTCCCACAGTGCTGGGAACCACTGCTCCTGGCCAGCAATTTTTAAACACATTTGAATTTGCTCAGATTAATTAGTAATGTCAATTAAAATAGCATTTAAATTTAGTCTTGCCTGATAAAATGTGAATATCATGAAAATCTTACAGCTCATATATAAAGAAATATGATAGAGGTTTCCCCAAATTTGACAACAATTCTAAAAATCTGTATAACATTACTAACAGAAAATTATTTTCAATAATAAAAAAAAAATTTTGACCAGCAATGCTAACATACGAGTTATCTTTCCATCTTTAGAAAATATTGTAAACAACTGTCATATGAAGAGGTGATCAAAGAAGACGCAGCTAAAAAATATAGGAAAAAAGTATGACAGAAAATGTCAGCAGCTGATTTTTAAATACTGTTATTTTTCTAGATCTTGTATTTGTGGCATTTCCTGTTTTTTAAAATGAGTAATCTGTTGTGATTTCTTTTCTCATTCTACATAAATGTTTATCTGACTTTGCATTTGCAATTTTCTGTTTTCTTTTTTTTAAAGAGTCCTTCAAAATCAGCTCATATTCAAGCTTCACGAGACCCGAATCTGTACTTTTCAGGTGTTTAGTTTACCAATATCTTGCTAATTTTATGCCTTGATACTATTACTAACTGAAATTTCAAGCACAGCACATATCTAAAGTGAAATTTATTATTTACAGCTCTGTAATATAATTTGAAGTCAGGTAATGTGATTCCTCCAGTTTTGTACAGGGTGACTTCAACTATTGTGGGTCTTTTGCGGTTCCATACACATTTCAGGATTATTTTTCTATTTCTGTGAAGAATGTTATTTGTATTTTGATGGGGATTGCATTGAATCTGTACATTGCTTTGGGTAGTATGGACATTTTAACAATATTGATTCTTCCAATCCACGAGTATGGAATATCTTTCCATTTTTTTGTGTCCTCTTCAATTTCTTTCAGCAATGTTTTATAGTTTTCATTATAGAAGTCTTTCACTTCTTTGGTTAAGTTTATTTGTAGGTATTTTATTTGTAGCTATGTAAACGGGATTACTTGCTTGGTTTCTTTTTCAGATTGTTTATTCTTGGCATATAGAAATGCTATACCAGTACTTTCTTTAAATGAAGAAGAAATCAGAATTTATGAAATAATATCTTTAATATACCATAAGAAAATATGTAACAACTAGAATTTTATATCTAGAACTTTATATCACAAATAAAGGCAAAATAAAGATTTTTTTAGACAAGCAAAAATAGAGATACTACACCACAAATAAACATGTAGTAAAGGAAATTCTAAAGGGTATGTTTTGGGAAAAAGGAAAATACTCCCCAATAATATAATGAAGAGGACAAAAGAAATGAAGAGCAAAATAAAGTGATAAGTACGTAGATAAATCTAAACTACGTTATCTATATTATACAATAATAATAATATCCTGTGGTTAATCAGTTTATGATAACAATGCCATGTAAGACAGGAGTGAGGTAAATGATGTTAAGGTGTGTTGTCTGTGTATTGTCAAGAAAAGGATAGAGGTATTGATTTATTCTAGACTTTAATAAATTAAATATTCATTCTAGGCTGGGCGCAGTGGCTCACGCCTGTAATCCTAGCACTCTGGGAGGCCAAGGTGGGAGGATTGCTTGAGGTCAGGAGTTCAAGATCAGTCTGCGCAAAAGAGAAACCCCATCCCTACAAAAAAAAAAAAAAAAAAAAATAGAAAAACTTAGCCAGGCATGGTGGCACTCGCCTGTAGTCCCAGCTACTCGGAAGGCTGAGGCAGGAGGATTGCTTCAGCCCAGGAGTTTGAGGTTGCATAAGCTATGATGATGCCAATGCACTCTGCCCAGGTGACAGAGCAAGACTTTGTCTCAAATTAAAAAAAAGAAAAAAAGAAAGAAACTTCTGAATTTTGCATATGAAGAAATCATAATGAAAATTATAAATTATAAGATATTTTGAACTACAATTTAGTTGACTACCTATATAAATATTGGACCCTTTCCATTATGGAAGGGCCAGCAGTTCATGTTTAGAAGGATAGATCTCTATGCCAGATTAATAATGTGGAAACTCTCCCAAAAGGTAATGGCCTTTACCTCATTTTCTTTGACATATGGCTGTAAAGAGTTTTATTCTTTACTTTGATTTTAGAGAAGTTTCTAGAGGAAAATGAGATGAACATGTTTCACAGATAGCCACAATTCCACTAAGTCATTTTAAACTTCTGTAAGAAATAGCACAATCTGATATGTTCTTTTTTTTTCTTTCTTTAGGTAATTTTTAATTTACTATTAAAACAAACAAGCAAACGAACAACTCCTACCTATATTTATTTTATCCCAAGCACAGGACAGAAACATTCACAAGCCATCTACATATCTGAGAAGTTTCCCTATTTCTTAAAGACCTTCTAAGGATAAAATTTCACTTCTTTTCATTGCAGGAATATATTTATATCAAAAAAGTTTTCAAAGACTTTCAAAAAACTTCCTTACATTAACCCAGGTAATGAAAACAGCTACGTTACAATGAAAACCAGTTATTGTCTACCTTCTGATTTCTATTTTTTTCTTACTAATCCAATTAAAGTAAAGCGATGTTCATTGTGGCTTAGAGAAAAAATGCACTGAAAATGATTATAAAATTCACAAATTTAAGCATTGTGTGGGTGTAGGGGGCTGTACGTTGACTCATTATGTTTTAAAGGTAGAAAAATTTGAGCTAGGTATATTACCTGAAACAAATTCATTTAACAATAACAAAAGCAATCTCCAACTGGACTTATTCTCAAAAATATTGATAAACCACATAAACTGGGAAGTACATTTTGCTTTCCTGAATATGTATGAAGTAATCAGGATACCAAATAAAGGCCTTTTTTTGGTCTATCAACATAGACCAAAACATATTTAACACAGACCAAAACATATTTAAAAATATTTAACATAATGCATGTTAAACATTTTTTAAATGGAAAGTTATGATCCACAATGAGAAAATAATTTTTTCATATCTTTAAAATATTTTAGAGAGAATTCTAATTTCCAGAAACAGACAACCTGCTAAATAATAATTTAAGGGAGTTTGTTCACCTTACCCAATGCTCTATTCTAAGTAAATATGCATTTTACTGTATTATCATGTGCTTGAAAAAAATTTATATTAGTAAAGCAATCTGTAACTATAA
>CAUYSK010027991.1:0-23486 GCA_963575035.1 Avahi laniger
AATTAATTTCTTTCTATTTTTGGTAGAGATGAGGTCTCGCTCTTGCTCAGGCTGGTCTCGAACTCCCGAGCTCAGAACGATCTGCCCACCTCGGCCTCCCAGAGAGCTAGGATTACAGGCGTGAGCCACCGCGCCCGGCCCAAATCTTACTTTCTTGATGAAACTACCTAGTAACTCCGAGAAAAAAATAGCTTTTTCCTCTTTTGTTCTAGAGCATTCTTTTAAACTTGTATTATATCATTTGTGCTTTATTGCTATTATCTGTATCCATACTTGTCTTCCTCAGTAGACTGTGCAGAAGAGAAACATTTTGTGTTGTTTAGATTTGACCTTGTTAGATTCATGATGTTTATTAATACGTGAACATTGACCCATGAATGGGTTGTGAAATTGGTAGACTTTGACCAGTATATTTTAAAAACGGAATAGAATGGAAACCATCAAAATGATCCACGCATCATAAAGATGAGTAATGTTTCATGAAATTTTTTTCTATTATTTATGTGGGTGTCCTGAGTCACAGTGTAAAATATTCTTCTTACTGTGGATCAATTATTGGGGGGCAGATTCTACAAGAAAGCTTGACCTAGAGATTCTGCAGCTTGCAAACTTTAAACAGCTCTTTACATACATAGAGAGCAATGGGTCACACAAGTTTATAGCTTAAACAGGCGAATAAAATAACAAGCATGTTCCATAAATTAAGTCAGAGGTCAGTAGATTACTTCTTTAAAGACAATAAATATTTTAGGTTTGCAGACTATTAATATAAGATCTCTGTCACAACCACGAAACTGCCATTGTAGCACAAAAGCAGCCACATGTTTTATGTATAGGAATGAATGTGGTTGGGTTCCAATAAAATTTGAAATTTGTATAATTTTCATGTGTCATGAAATATTATTCTGTTGATTTTTTTAACCATTTAAGAATGTAAAAGCCATTCTTAGCACGATGTTTTAAAATATAGTGTATTAATAGAAAAGGTGAGGTCTTAGTAAGGTCAACAGATCAGGAGACGATTGCCATCAAAAAGCCAGTTTGTTACCCACAGAGGAGAAGGTATGTCACACTTTAGGGGGCCACACAGGGAAACACTGGGGTTGGTCAGGAGGCAGAAGGAGGAGGGAAACAAGAGACTTCATTGTGGTTTCTGTGGGAAGGAATGGAAGGCAGGATAAGAAGATTTAGCCTTGACTAGTTTGAATAATTTCAGGGAGCTCTGGGGATGGGAGCTGTGCTGCGTTGTCTGATACCTTGCCCTGGGCTGCATGGGAGGAAGATGGATAAAGGCCTGGAATATGACAGCCCAATAAAGGAGGCGTTGGAGTTGTGGGCTCTGGAATATAAATATTCCCAAATAACCTGCTCTTCCCTTATCTTCACAGAGAAGGGTAATAGCCAGAACAGAACATGAATTCTCAGAGTAGTGAGTGTCAACACAATTACATCTTCCCAAGTCTTCTAGTAAAATATTAGGGTCATTTCTGTGTTCTCATCTTTTACCCAGGGTTAAGTTAACGTTTTTGGAGCTCCTAATCTAATTATACCACTTTGAATTCCTTGAGGGCAAGGATGGCATTTTGCTTTTCACGTTGCTCACTTGCTCAAATCCTTTCACTGGCTGCTCACTGCAGTTAGGGGACAGTCCCCAGTCTGTCCTCGGCCCTTTGCCTTCCCAGACCTGGCTCCTGTACCTGCCTGTTGTTTCAGATGCATCTCTTGGCAAGTTCCCCCCTTTTCAATAGCCGTGTTGTTGGTCTCTTGACAGACAAATGTGTCAGGCCTTGTTTTTGGCTGTTCCTTCAGTCTGGAATAACTTCCACTCTTTCCCAGTCTCATTCCACATTCTCAAGGTCTTGCCCTTCTTATCTACATTGGGTCCCCTCTCAGCTGTCTGTGCTCTTCTTTCACAGCGCTTTTCACAGCTTGTGTCTGTCCAGTGATCCATGTCACCACCTTTTAATATTAGTTTCTTCCATTAGGCCACAGACTCTTAAGGGCTGAGGGCCTGGTACACAGTAGCTACTCAATAAACACTCACTGAATGAATGAATGAGCAAAAGCAAATGCATGGCTTCTTGAGGAGCAGGGAGGAGTCTGGAGTACAGGGTAGGAGTGACCACTGTGCTGTGTACATTGGCCCTCAATATTCCTAGTAGTCTTGTAAATCCTCATTTACATTTGAGGGCATTTTGAAGCAGCAGAAGCCCAGCAGAAAATGTTTCATGCAGACTCAGTGAAAGAATTCTCAGCATATCCAGAGAGAGAGAAAATCTGAAAGAGCTTTAGGACATTATAAGGATGATCGTAGGTGTGCATGTGGGGTGGGGCAGGACCACTCAGTGATGTCCCTGGAGGATGGAGAGGGAAGAAAGGTGAGGTGCACAATCCTTACTTAGTGTGGTTTGACCAAAATATATTTTTAAAATTTTTTATTGCATTCAATTCTATTTAATTAAAAAATACTGATCATAACCTATTGAATTATGGTTCACAAATGGGACATGACTCACATTTTGAAAAGCACTAGTCCAAATACAACCTAAATGCTAAGATCTCACTTTTTAAGTGTTTCACAGAAATACATGAGCTAGAGGAGGAAATATATGGAAAATAAAAATTATTGAATAATTATATTTTTACTATACATACATATGTGTGTGTGTGTGTGTGTGTGTATGTCTGTATTTTTCCATGAATTTCACAGCAAAAGAAATCAGTCCTGTGCTCTCTGATTTTGGGGAAGAATTCACCAGCATTAAGTCAGAGTGTCAGATATGCCTGTCCTGGGTGTGTCGGGATGTGGTCTCCGAGCATGTGGCCTGCCTGGGTTTGGGCTTCCCTTCCTGGTGGTACACTTACAAGAAGGAGGCTGCTGTCACTGGGATGGGTGTGTTCTTCCATTACATCTTGTTCAACGATAATTCATGTGAAGAAGTGCAGTCCTCTTCACATGCAGAGGTACAAGCCTTTCCTCTTGTTCGAGTTGGTGTGTGATGCTCATGGGACCTGGGACTTGGTCTGCTGAATCGGGGCCATACTCTCATGATGCTTAAACATCCTCTGTGGGTCTTGAGCATTATTCTACTGAGCTGCCACAAATTACATGTGGAACCCTCCATTACGGAAACTAGGAAGTATCCTTTTCCTTGGTTACACCCAGACAGATTGCAGTAAATCCATCTGCATTCATCTGGGGGTGGACAGAACAATCACCCAAATGCAAGGTGTTGTTACATATGCTTCTCTGGAGTAGGCAGGAAGCCTTTCTTGCTATCCATATCACTGACCCCAGGGCCATGTCTCAATGTGCTTTGTAGGTGATCAGTGTCCATCCTGGAATGACTTATTCCAACAGTTTACCAGTTTATTACAAAGGATATTTTTTTATCTTAAATAATAGAAATTTATTGGCTTATAGTTCTGGAGGCTAGAAGTCCAATATCCAGGGCCATACTACCTCCGAAGGTGCTGTGCAAGAATCTGTTCCATGCCTCTCCCCTAGTTTCTGGCGGTTTGCTAGCAATCTTTGGCATTTATTGGCTTATAGGAGCATCATCTGTATCTCTTTATCTTCACATGGTCTTCTCCCTGTGTGCATTTGCCCAAATTTCCCCATTTTATGAGGATACCAGTCATATTGAAATAGGGGCTCACCCTACTCTAGTATGACCTCATCTTAACTAATTACATCTGCAATGAACTTATTTCCAAATAAGGCCACATTCTGAAGTACTGGGGGCTGGGGCTTCAACCTATGAATATTTGGGGGACACAATTCAACTGTGATACCCTGAGACACAGAGTTAAGAGAAAGCTATTGGGATAGATTAGACTGGTTCTGTTCAGGCCAGTTTTTAGGACAGGCTTTAAGTAAGATTGCTGCAAGTGAGGAAACTGATAGGGCCAAAGGGATGAAGACAGCTCAAGGTGAGGAAGGAAGAGGGAGGACAGTGGTCCTGAGTCGGAAGGTATAAGCACCGATGCATGATCTGACTTGACTTTCCTGCAGGCAAACCTGTGTCCAAAAGCATATTGTGACTTAAAAAGGCCATCAGCTTAAAAGAAAGCCCTGCTAATCTGATGCTTGGGCTTTTGCATTGCTCTCATAGTAGCAGTTAATATAGGAGGGACTTAGCATGAGTTACGCGATGGTATTGGAGTAGAAGGATACCTAGACCATTCTCTTGCTAAAATTTTGTATCAGTTTACATAACAAACCACCCCAAAACTTGTCTCATGATTCTGTGGGTTGGTGGTTTGGCCTAGGCTCAGCAGGATGGTTCTTCTCTTGGTCTTGCCTGACCTCTCTCATGCAGCTGCACAGCTGGGTCACCTAGGGATGTGACTTAGGCTGTTCAGGTTGCCATAACAATGCCATGGACTAGGTGGCTTATAAACAATAGAAATTTATTTCTTATAGCTCTAGAGACTGGAAAGTCCAGGATCAAGGCACCAGTAGATTTGGCATCTGGTGAGGGTTCTTCTCACCAGAGAAGACTGGAGACTTCTTGCTGTGTCCTCATATGGTGGAAGGGCCAAAGCAGCTCAATGGGGCTTCTGTTTTTTTTTTTACAAAGGATATTTTAAAGAATACAAATAAATGGACAGATGAATAGATACATCAGACAAGGTCTGGAAGGGTCCTGAGAGCAGGAGCTTCTGTCCCTGTGGAGTTGGGGTGCTTTACCCTCCTTGGCACATGGATGAGTTCTTGTTCACCTTCCTATAAGCCTCCATGTATTCATCTATCTGGAAATTCCCCAAAATCTTAATAGATACTGTTACGGTTTGAGTGTCCCCCCCAGATTTTATGTGTGGGAAATTGAATCCCCAACTGCATATGTTGATAGCATTTGGAGGTAGGGCCTTTGGGAGGTAATTAGGAGTAGATAAGATCATCTACTTCAGGGTGGCAGGCCCATAATGGGGCCCATTGGCTTTATAAGAAAGAAAGACCTGAGCTGGCACACTTTGCCCTCTCACCATGTGATGCCCTCCGCCGTGGTATGATGTAGTAAGAAGGTACTCACCAGATGCTGGTGCCGTGTTCTTGAACTTCCCAGTATGCAGAACTGTAAGAAATAAATTTATGTTCTTTATAAATTACCCAGTCTGCAGTATTCTGTTCTAACAACAGAAAATGGACTAAGACAGACACTTTAGGCATTCCTCAACAGTAACTTTCTTAACATATTTCTTCTGCTATCACTGAAACATCACCTGATAGCTTTACTGATAGGCATAATTGCTCCATTATTCTCCTACTAGTTGTTGTGAGTGAGACCATTCACACGGGTTGGTGAATCTAGAGTCCCCCCTTTTTTCTATTTTATTTTCAATATGTTCTATGATATATAGAAATGCTCATTTGATAATGGAAACTTCATTTTTAAGAAATGAATGCACAGTTCACATCCAGCTCCTCTCTCCATCACGTACTCTTCTTTGCACAGCACTGAGACTGGATGGCTGAAGCGTAGTGTTGCGCATGTGTCTCCAGAGCCATGGTGCTAGGGTTTATATGTTGTGCTTTGTGACCCTGGCACCTTACTTAACCTCTCTGGGCCTCAGTTTCCTCATCCTATAAATGTTATGAAGATTTAATGAGCAAATGTATGTACAATATTCAGAATGGCATCTGCAACATACTAAGGCTACACTAATGTTTAGCTATTATTATTATTTATATATGAAGTTAATATCTAAAAAGATAAAACACAGCCTAACTTAACATGAAATTGTTATAAAACTCTATTTACATTATTGTGCTGATTTACAATGCAGTTTAGAAAGCTTTACATTAAAAATAATCAAAATTGGCTGGGCATGGTGGCTCACTCCTATAATCCTGGCATTTTGAGAGGCTGAGGCAGGAGGATCGCTTGAGGTTAGGAGTTCAAGACCAGCCTGAGCAACATAGGGAGACCCTGTCTCTACAAAAAATCAAAAAATTATCTGGGTGTGGTGGCATGTGTCTGTAGTCCCAGCTACTCAGGAGACTGAAGCAGGAGGATCACTTGAACCCAGGAGTTTGAGGTTGCAGTGAGCTATGATCATGCCACTGTCCTCACGTCTGGGCAACAAAGGGAGACCCTGTCTCCAAAAAATAAATAAATAAGTAAAATAAGTAAAACCATTTTGTTGTTCAAAGCAGCACCCTGCAGCAACAGAGAGAACCCAGTTCTCTAGACCACACAGAGGTACTAGGGAAGACCAAGACTTGGCGACTTGCCTTAGGCTGCCCCCTGGTGAGGATCTCTTAGGAGGACTGGGAGCTTGAGAATGACCATAATCTCATTACACACAACAAATAAGAACATTACACATAAGTCCTCTTTACTGCTTGTACAGTCAATTTAAAAATGAACTTTCTGTCTTATTAGCGAACAACCCCGAGCATGGGCTGGAAGAAGAAACCTGTGGTGTGGACTCTGGGTTTGAGTGTCACACGTGGCCTTCCTGTGAGTACTACTGCATCTCTATAGTGCTCTTCAGTGCACAGAATGTTTGTTTAATCTGAACAACTACTCCAGGGATGTGCGTATTTATCCCCATTTTAATGATGAAGGCACTGAGGTTTATAGGAGGGCGAGGCATGCCCAATATCACACATCAAAGTGTTGGGTCATTCATTTATTCAATGTGTCAAGTAGACCCAGGGACAAGGAGCTGAATAACTCTGTTTTTAAATTTCAAAATATTAAGGGGGTTCAAATGTTTTTGTTACATGGATAGCTTTTATGATGCTTGAGTCAGGGCTATTGCTGTGCCCATCCCCTGAATAGTGTCCATTGTACCCGTTAGGTAGGTTTTTACCCCTGCCCGCTTCTCCTCTGCTCCCTTCTTGATTTCCAATGACTTTTACTTCCCTCTGTGCCCATGTGTGCCCATTGATTAGTTCCAACTTATTAGAGAGTACATGTGGTGTTTGTTTTTCCATTCCTGAGATACTTCACTTAAGATAATGGTCTTCGGTTCCATCCATATTGCTGCAAAGGACATTAATTCATTTCTTTTTATGGCTGAGTAGTGTGTGTTTGTGTGTGTGTGTGTGTGTGTGTGTGTCACATTTTGTTAAGTCACTCATGAATCTATGGGCACTTAGGTTGCTTCCACATCTTTGTGATTGTGAATTGCGCTGCAATAAACATTGGAGTGCAGGTGTCCTTTTGATAAAATGACTTCCTTTGGGTAGATACCCCATAGTGGGATTGCTGGATTGCATAGTAATTAATAACTCTTTCTAAAGGGCTCAGAGTGTGCTACAAAAAAACCATTACAATATTGTATGGTGGTTGCTGGAGTACAGGGAGTCTCAGTGGGCTAGAGGAATGCTCAGGAACGGCATTTTACCCAGACTCGGGCAGGAAGAGTCCCCAGAAATGCAGCAACTGGGCTAAGTCTTGAAACAGGAGTGGCACTTAGCCAGGTGACAGAAGTGAGGAATTTAGACTTCCTGACTCAAATTGTAATATACATAAGGGTGACCCATGATTTAACTAACTAAAAATACACACTTAACCTTTTGTGTTTTGATTAAGTTTAAATTTTTAAGGTTACTGCTTTTTCACACACAATTTAAGTTTATTATTAAATATTTTGAAAATTACAAAATAAAGAAAAATAAACATTTTGGTTTATATATTTTAGACCCCTTTTTTCTGCTTAAAAAGCCCTGTATATATCAACTTATGAAGATACCACAAACATTCTCCTGTGTCAGTAAACATGCACCTTCGACATCATGTTCAATGTTTGCTGAGTGTTACGTCACGTGCTTGCAACACACCTCCTCTGGCTGGGCCCTGAGGCTGTGCCAAGACGAGCTGGAGGATGTGGCCAATGTACAGGCAGCTGGGGACAAATAGGTAATAATTACTCAGTGGCTCGCCTTTGCCTTTCTTGTAAGTTCTTTGCCTTAGATTTTGCTGCAATTTTGAAAGCTAATCTGAGTATTTTGCAAGACAAACAAATAAGCTGAAGTATCTTCTGGAGCTTGGCAGAGTAGAAATGGGTGGTGTGCAGAGCAATCTCATGGCTGGCTGGAGTGGCTGGGAGGAGCAGGTGGAGATGGGAGAACACTAGACTTTTCATCGTCCTGAGGATGAGTTCATCATGGGGTAGATTCTAAAACGCACTACAACCTTGAAAAAAGAAACGCAGAATGTTGGCTTTGGAAATGAGATGCATATTCACAAAAGTATGGTGTGCTTATATCCTAACACAACCGTCACAAGTTCTCTGAGTTCCAGCACAAACGCAAGTACTTTCAGTAAAGTGGTGTGACCTCAAAATCAACAAACCTTGGCTATTTATTTCCTCTCTTTCTCTTTTCTCCACCCTCTCCTAGTTTTCTGTGTACTGGCTTTGAGCTAGGGTCTTTGCAAGCACTAAGGACACGTAATGTAAATATGCAGAAGTGCCCTGTAGGGACCTTATCCACAGTTCCTTGGAGGCAGTCAGCTGCAGAAACAAATCCACAAATGCGCAGGAGTTAAGGGCAATGCAGATAAGTCCTAGAGGAGCATAGCTTCATCTACAAAGGTCAGAAAAATTCACAGAACAGGTGACATTTGAACAGAATCTTGCCAGAGAACAGCGGGAAAGGTTTATGCAAAGGCATCAAGGGGGAAATCAAAAGCTCTGTCTATATGCACAGGAAGAACTACAGGCAGCTGAAGTCTCAGGGGGCTTTCTGGAGATAGGGCTGGGGCTGGAGAGAGCAGGGCCTTGCACTGCCCAGAGAGGGACTTAGATTTACTCTCATACACAATGAGAAGCCACCAAAGGATTTCTGTGTAGAAGGCATCATCTTTTTTTTTTTTTTTGGGAGACAAAGTCTTGCTCTGTTTCCCTGGCTACAGTGCCATGGCATCAGCCTAGCTCACAGAAACCTCAAACTCCTGGGCTCAAGGGCTCCTCCTGTCTCAGCCCCCCAGGTAGCTGGGACTATAGGCACACGCCACCTTGCCTGGCTAATTTTTTCTATTTTTAGTTGTTTTGGCCAATTTCTTTCTATTTTTAGTAGAGACGGAGTCTCACTCTTGCTCAGGCTGGTCTCAAACTCCAGAGCTCAAAGGATCCGCCCGCCTCGGCCTCCCAGAGTGCTAGGACTACAGGCATGAGCCACCGTCCGGCTGAGAAGTCACGAGCTTTCCATTCCTTGTCTTTAAGCATGCTCTACCCTGAAATGGCATTCCCAACCCCACCTTCCTTCTCATCTGGTTAACTCTGATTCATCCTTCAAGTTTCAGCCCTTACATTACCTCCCAGAGTCTTTTCTTACCTGGCCCTGGGCAGGCTGACTTGGTTGCCCTTCCCAGCACCTGCTAGACCACGCAGACCCCTCCATCACTTAGCACACTGCATTGTAACTATCACAACTATCTGTGTATCTATGGGTACCTTGTGGACTGCGATTGTCTAGTTTGATTTTTCTACCCCCAGTTCCCAGCAAAGAGCCCGTCCTGGAAAGACACATGTTTGCTTTCAGATTCCCTCAGCTTCTCTGCTCTGCATCATGAGGCTGATCCTTGGAAACCACATTTCCTACGATGACTTGCTAGTTGGCTTCCTGCTGGTTTGGTCAATGGGAGGCGCTGCTGGGAGGAAGGGAAAGGCCAGAGTATTTTTTCTCCCTTTCTCTCTGCTTTGAGCAGCAGAGAGACTGACAATGACCGCATCTCCTCTGAGGTCCCAGCTCCTATTGGACAGCCCCTGTCTTCAAGGTTCAAGTTCCTTCCAAGGGGCCACTGCTTCTGGCTCTGATACCACCATCTCTTCCTTTTGTCTCTCCAGCTTTGGGGATGGAAACAGACTCCTGTTGTTGCTTCGTTGTTCCCTGCTGGCTTTCAGCTCTCCCTGCACTACTGTAATCCATTCTCTGTATTCAGCTCCCTCTGTTGAACTCCCTGGCACGGCCCCTGCATCTCAACCGGACAGTGATGCACATACAGGGACGCTTGATAATATGTCATTTGTTTAAGTGGTGATGTCTGAACTGAGGCAGAAGCAGCAGAAATGAAGAGGAAGGGGGAATCCCGAGACATGAATGAGAGAGAGTGGATGGGCTTAGAGACCAATTGGAGTGAGGAGTGAGAGAGAAGGAGGGGGCAGCTATGCTGGCTCCCACGGTGCTGATTGGGCCCCTGGGTGTAGGAGTGCAGGCCGTTCACGAGGATGTGGAACGGTGGGAGCACCTTCGCAGGTCTGGGAGAGCTTGGGAAAGGCACTTGGTTCTCTCCCCTTCTCTGTGGCCTCGTCTCTGAACTGGGGGCGAAGCTCAGCTGTGCACTGTGGGACCCCAGCCCACCCTGCTGAGAGGACTTAGACTGCCCCAGGCCAGAGTTGATAATTGAAGGGATGTGAACAGTTGAGAAGTAGAACAGTTGATGGGGAAAGTTAGGCCTGGAGGAGATTTAAGAAGGAAATGTGCTTCATCTCTCCAGGTGAACAGATCCCGAGCCAAAGCCGCCCCTCTAGTTCTGACACCCGTCCGCGGTACCCACAAGTCACTGCCTCCCTCACCAGTAAAGGGAGGATAATGGCAGGGTCCACGTCTACGCAGGGGCAGGATGAGAGGAGGGAGGGGAGAGGGACGTCAGACGGTGGTTTCTGCTGACTGATCTGTCCCCACTAGCGGCAGGGAGATGAGGGAACCAGGTCAGGATGCAGACAGAAGTGGATGCTGGCAAGGGGAGACAGGCGCAGGGGCGTGATGTGAGGCGTTGAGGAGGAGTAGGTACCACGGAGATGGTTGGAGGATGGTGGTGGAGCAGGGAGAGCACAGAAAAGCTGTGACCTGGGAGAATCAGAATGGTCCAGGCCTGGACTCCACATCAGCCCTCTCCCTGGGCCCTGGAGTGCATTACTGGGCTTCAGGCAGCCCTGGGACGGCGGTGTCCTCCCAGAGCTAACAGAGGCCACATGAGCCAATCCTCACTACGGAGTGCTCAGTGGAGAGAGTAAAGGGTGTCCACTGCAAATATGATCTCTGAACTCAAAGGCACCCAGTCTGCAGTGACGCTCAGGCCCTGGACTACTGCCTGTCCCCGAGTAGAGCGGGGCACTAGGCTTCTCTCTCCAAGGCGACTGGCAGGCCCTTGTGGGGGGGAGCGTCTCCTTCTCCTCCTCCTCTTCTGCCTTCCAGAGTCTCTGCACAGAGAAAATGCTGGGTAAAGACTAGTTGCATATACGGCAACTTGTATGTTGAACAGACACAAGTGGGTCATAAGACACATCTTTCGTTTTTGTCTCCCCGTTATCCTTTTAAAACTTGTTTGCCCTGGACTCTTGACTTTTCTGCTCACTCAGGTAATAGCATCCTTGTAGTCACTTAGTCGCAAATAGTCTCACTTGAGTAATGGCAAAGCCTAGTTTGTGTAATAATAAAAACTCAGAACCTAAATTAGCATTCAGTCTTGTCCCCTCCTCCTAGCTGGAGAGAAGGCAGGCAAAACCCTGCTTTCTGAGAAGGCCCAGTGGTTAGCTTCTAGCTTTCTAAGCTCATGTCCCTCAACTTGCTAAAGAAGGTTGTTAACTGGGCTGGGGCTGAGGTTATTAGGGAGCTTTCTTGCAAGGCCGCTGTCTGAAGCTGACTCTTTCGCTAGTGGCACATTGCTGGGCTTTTCAGAGAGCCCCTGTTGACCACAGCCCCTGTGATGTGGGCCGTGCATTGCACATTCTGTCCCTTTGGATGTCTCCTCCCTCAGGCCTGAGTCTCCGGTTCAGTGGTGGCCCTCTCACTGTTGGGGGCCCCTCAGCCAGCCTCTGCTGTCAGGCAGGACTTAAAACTGCATCCTCTGGTTTTCTACCTCTTCCTGGTCTGGGAAACACACGTCCTGGCTCTGCGGAATTCTGGGAGTGCAGCCCAATTCCAGGGCAGCCCCTTCTCTCCTGGTGCACGGGCTGCCTTAGGCATCTCAGTGTGAGTCAGGCACCCGGTTTTTGTGCCCCCAGGAAGTGGGAACACGGTTAGATCAAGTAAGATTGCTTACTGCTCCCACGGAAGCCCCTTGCTAGGCTGAGTGAAGGAGGCCCCTCCACACCCCTCCAGGGGGAGGCGGGGACTTGGCAGCGGTGCCCTCCAGAGGAAACTGCCACAACTCCCCTCCCTTTCCTCCTCTCTGGATGTGTTCAAGGATCACAGAAGCAGTTCTCAGAAATTCCCTTTGTGAGTTCCACATACCGTGGGCTAACTCTCAACCATACCTGTGCCACAGTTGAGACCGAGGCCAGGAAATTCCCAGCGAACAGTCCTGGTAGAGTGCGGATGAAAACCCAGCAAGGAGGGATGTCGAATTCAGAAATTCTCATTTCTTCACTCATTCATGCACACAACACGTGTTCTCTGAGTCAGGAACCTGGAAACATCCCAGGGAGTACACATTCCTAATGCTTAATCAGTCTTTACTTCATTCAATTTGAATTGTCTTTAGTCATCAATTTTTAGGTGGGGCTATTGGCTGGAACTAAATTCAGCCGAGTACGGAAATGGTGAAGGTTGCTCCACACACTTGGAGTGCAAAGATGGGCATGTCTCTCTCGTTTTTTCCAACTGCATGGCAAGTAGTCTCCATCTACCCTGTTCTCAGAAAACCATCGTCTCCGTAAGACCCTCCTCTCGCCTCCTGCCCTGAAGGTCCAGGGTTCAGTACAGGAGAACTGGGACGCGCTCTGTCCGCCGCTGCCGCTGCCTATGCTGCCACACGGTGGCGCCGTTGGACGGTCCCTCGGCCTTCCACAAAGCGGCTTTTGTCCGTGTCCCCGCACAGCCGCTGAGGTTCTCTAGGGAGGATGACCCCATTCCCTCAGCGGTAACCTCAGCCAGGGGTGACCCCCACGGGAGCTCACGCGGTTGCAGCTCAGCTGAGTTTTGCCTCCAGTTTCCTTTCACAGCCGCCTTCCAGGTGCCAGCTGGTCCCAGGAGCCCCAGGCAGCGCAGGCTCCCACGAATCGCAGCCATCCTTTGTTTTCAACTCAAAACACAAAGGGTCCTGTTGCCAGCCCCCACTCCCTTCCTGGGCAACGGGGCTACTTGCCACTCACCTAGATTTCTGAGAAAATACTCTCAGCGACTCCCAAAGGATTGAGGGGTGCCCTACCTCTTCCCCTCCCCTTCCAGGTTAGCAACCTGCCTCGAGGCCAAGTTGGTTTTCTGTCCTGGTCTACAAGACGAAGAAGTTGGCACTTTTCTCACCAGAGAAGGGAACTGCAGATTTAACTTTTTAAATCTTTTGCAAGCACCGTCTTGTAAGTCATCTGCCTCAAAGAGACTAAAAATGTGTGTAACATGCTTTAAGACCTAGAACAATCTGTGGCCCTGACCTTCAGAATAGACCTCTGGGAGTGCATTTGAAAACCGTGTAGCAGTCTGACCCTTCTGACTGTTAAGGAAGTGATTTTGGATTCCAAGGACTTGTTCATGCATGACAATTAGTTTTTCTAAAGCTTCCAAGAGCAAAGGGTAGACTTCATGAAGATGCAGAATGGGGAACCTAGTGTTTTTGTTGCAGAAATGGAATTCACAAGGAGTCCTGGATTTCACACCAGGAACTAAGCCACATCCCACCTTCACTGAGTAGGAGCCAGGCATGGATGGGACCAGAGGTCTTCCAAGGGGAGGCAGTCCAGCTCACAATCTAAAATAATATTAGCTGCCATCTTGAACATGAGCTATATGCAAACATTTTGGGGGGGCACTTTGTATATATTATTTTTAATCTTCATGACTATTCTATTTGGTAGGTATTATTACATCCATTTGACAGATGAGAAAAATGTGGTTAAATAACCAGTCCAATATCACACAGTTAGTTATTAGCCAAGTTCAGATTCAAGATCTTGGGACTCTACAATTCATTCTTTTTCTGTAATTATATATTGCTTTTTGAGAATGGTGTCCATGTTAGAAGGGGGCTGAGAGAAGTTAGTTGGGAAGGGATCTTGTCATATTGTAGAGTTTCTTGTAAGGTTTCAAGTTTAGACAAATGATAACTTTGCCTATAAGTCAGTTGTGAACATGGTTCTGACATACAGTCCCCAGGGGAAAGAGAATCAGTGAATGGAAGCAAAGGGCACAGAAATAAACTTGACCACTGGCTGTCCTCATCCTCTTCACGTCTCTGTGCCTCTGCCACACAGTTCCTCTGCCTGGAGTCACCTTCGCCAGCCCCGCCCCCGCCGGGGGAAAGTCTGATGAGTCACCTCTTCAACGTGTTTCTTTCCCTGATGGCTGCCTGCAAACACACAGGTGGGGTTAGGCACCCTCCTCTGCATTCCCATTGTTCCTGCTCAAGCATCAGTGCCACAAGCATTCATCTAGGTACAGTCATTGTTTGCGTAGGCCTGGAGCTACCACAGAGAGTGGTGGGAGGGGAGTTCTCTTTTCCCCAAGACAAAAACAGATGTCAGGAATGATCAGAGCCCCAAGCATTCAAGAATAAGGAGATCTGAAGGGAGTCTGCAGAACCCCAAAACCAAAGAGGGACATGGTCAGGGGGTGAAGCTGGGGCCAGGAGCAGGAACCTGGACAGGCTGATGGGAGCAACGCTGTAAGCCAGGACAGCATCTAGCACGGGCCAGCACGTAAGCCGGTGATGAATGGGGGAGGAGGTTGGAGAATGATGAACAGCCTTTATTAAGCCAAACCTGAGGCTGCATTTGTCACAGGCAGTTACCACAGTCTGGGTTGAAGTCATGATTCTCTCAAGAACTCGTCATGCTCCTGGAACTTCCCACTATATTTCCCAACTGATTTTCCCATGAGTTTGATCAAAGACTTGGACCTCTTGAATTGGTAAGCCACACAGACCATCCCTGCCGCACGGAGAGGCAGCGGATCCCTATGGAGGCGCAGCTGGAACTGGTCCAGCCCCTTGCGGTGGTGCAGGATGACTCAATCCCCTTGTTTGGGGGCCAACCCCTTCCCTGGCCATGAATCTTATTGTGCCAAACACCTCCTTGTTTTTCTAAGTGGGTGTTGGGAATTTCCTTGGTTAGGGCTCCAGGTCTTCCCTCCTTCCGGATTTAATGAGCTCATTTATTTTTCTTTTTCACTTAGCAGGGTTTAGGGCCAGTTAATGAGTGGTGGGTTTCTATTTAAGAGCCAAATTGGGCTGGAGCTTGAGGCACTTTCTTTGCCATTTCCAGCTCTCAAGTCCCCAGTGTCTCTGGAAGTCGCTCCCCAACTCTGGCAACCGCCATCCCCCCTGCCTTTGCCATATGTAGAAGTTTCTGGAACATAATGTCAGGGCAGCCTCAAGGTTTTTTTGTTTGTTTGTTTTTCCTTCACATGCTCTCCCTGGGATGGTTGTTTCAAGATGAGCTTGTGCTTTCTAACAAGAAAGCTGTTGAAGCATCAGGGAAAGAGATTCATTTTTAAATGCAGGGTTTCCCCTCTGAGTTCTTTCTGAGGCTTTTGGTAGATTTTGGGGTGGGGGAAGCTGGTTGTGAATTCCAGGGAGACTTGCCAGAGGCTGTTTCAACCTCCATTGTGTGAAGCAGGCTGCAGAGAGCTGCCAGGAGGGAGCGCTAATGGAAGGGAACTGGGACACCAAGGGTCAGCCCAGAGAGAATGAGAAAGAAAGCAGGGTCCGTATGTCAGAACGGGAATCCGCAGCCACTCGATGGCAGACTCAGCTCCCAGAAGCTCCTCTAGATGATGCATTCAGAGCTGTGTTGTTGAATCATGTACTGGCCCAAAGAGTCTCCTGTACATGTGTCTGTCCATACACCCAGTAAACAAAGACTGAGCATTTACTGTGAGGCATACACTGAGCTGGGTGCTGGGACATCAGGAGGGACAGCTGGACACAGTCCTAAGCAATGCCCACAGGTCATCTCTGCACGTTTCAGAGAGTGAGGATTCCTGTGCTGTGGGGACAGTGGGGGAGACACTAGAGGATAAGTCCTAAACCTCAGCATGTCACTCTGAGTTTGCAGAGCAAGTGCTAACTGCTTGTTCCCTGCTGAACCGCTGAGGCTTGGGCACAATGCTCCCCAGTGGGAAGGCAGAGCTCTCTGCCTGCTTCTGCACGGGGGCCAGGCTGTGGGTGGCAATGGGGAGCCTACGTTGCTCTGCTAAACCTCCATACCAGGTGACAGCCACGATTCTTGAGGCCAGTGTTATTGCAGGCACAAACGCACTTGGAAGTTTGTTGTGATCTGACTCCCTACCCAACTCCAGCAAAGGTCAGCAAGAAGGACTCAGGTGGGAGAAGGCCGCCTGCCTTCATCTGTGTTGGGTTGCTGTGTGTGTTAGTTTCCTAGGGCTGCCGTAACAGAGTACCACAGGTGACATGGCTAAAACAACAGAAATGTAGTGCCTCCCAGTCCTGGAGGCTAGAAGTTCCAGATCAAGGTTCTCAGGAGGGTTAATTCCTTCCAAGGGCTGTGGGAGGGAATCTGTTCCCTGCCTCTCCCTGAGTTTCTGGTGGTTTGCTGGATAATGTTTGGTGCTCCTTGGCTTTTAAAAGCACCACCCCAGTCTCTGCCTTCATCTCCACATGGCATTCTCCTGTGTGCACGTCTATGTCCAAAGTTCCGATTTTTGTACGGACAGCAGTCATGCTGGATTAAGTCACACTCTGATGACTTCATCTTAGCTAATTACATCTGAAATGACTATTCAAAATAAAGCCATATTCTGAAGTACTGGGGGTTAGATTTCCACCTGTGAATTTTAGAGGGACACAATTCAACCCATGGCACCATGCTTCTGACTTTACCTCCTCCTCCTGCTATCAGCAGTGCCTATGAGGAGGAGGCGAGAGCCGATTCCACCCCAGGGAGGGTCAGGAATAAAGTCCCAGGAAGAACCACAGGTTCTAGAAGCAGGGAAACATCTTCTGGAAGGAGAGTTTGTGCTGGAGAGCAGCCTGGGGTATGGGTGTTCCATGAGCAGCTGCAGAAATGTGGGAGGGCAGTTACCAGGTGCAGAGATTTTGTCCTCTACCCCATTGTGCTCAGGGCTGGCAGGACCCTAAAGGGGAGGAAAGCTCCAAGTGGGCAGCCACTTAGCCTGGGGGTTGTCGGCAGAAGACGGGTGGCCCCTGGCATCTGACCGAGGCAGCCCTGGGACTCACCCAGGGAAAGGGAGTGTAGCCATCAGGGGCCAGAGTTCTGGGGACTTTCAAGCCAGTTGGTGGGCAGGAATTGGAGTGTGAGCCTGGGAGTGAGGGTGTCTGGGGTGACTCCGGCTGCGTGAATGATGGGGTGTTCATTCACAGCCATCCAGGATCCGCTATGACTCTTCACTGCCTCCTCTTTGGAACACAAGAATAATTGAATTAAAAACATAATTATAGTGGGGTGTTATAATATAGCCTTGTAGATTTCAACAGATAATTCTGGAAAAGGAAGTAGGGGATATTTGCCTTACCAAATATCGAAATTTAAGATAAAGTGATTGTCATCAAAAGAAAATGTTTTGGCACACAAGTAAGTGGTCCACTGGAACAGGCTAGCATTCGGGAATAAGCACTATATGTTTGCATAATTAATATTTGATAAAGATGACATTTCAGTTCAGTGGGAAAGTTATGATTGATTCAAGAAATGATAGCAACCTAATGGGCTCTCCATCTGTGGAAAAAAAGTAAGGTGGACCACCATTTCATACTGTATACAAAAATAAATTCCTTGGGTTAAAGATGTAAGTGTAAATAAATAAATAAACAAACACAAAATATTTGAAGAGAGTCGAGTGGAAAATTTCTATAACTTTGGAGTAGAGGAGATATTTTTAATGATCCCCAAAATCCATGAAGGGGAAAACAAATGACACCTATTCCTTCATTTTGTTTTTCACATTATAAGAAAAAAAACAAATAAACAAGGTCAAAACACAAACTATAGACTCAGACTAACATTTGCAGCACACACAAAAGGTTGTTTTCCTTAATTTATCCAAAGCTCATAAAAATTGGTCATAAAGTGGGCAAAAGCAATAGGAGTATAGGAAACAATTTAAACAAGCAATTCACAAAAGAGGAAATGAAGATTTAGGTGGCATAGAGACATCAGAGAAAGTAGAATTTAATTATTTATTCATCATATGGACAAAAATGAAAAAGACCAGTAATATCCGTGAGTAGTTTTATATCTTACTGGTGGGAATGTGAACTGCTCAGACCTCTAGGGAAAAGCAATCTGGCAATGTCTATTAAAGTTCAGAATGCACACCCATTAACTCAGCAACCCCACCTTGGGCTGTCATTCCAGTAGGTATAAAGGATCAGTCCCTAAGAACATATTGACAAGGGTGTTTACCGAAGCAATGTTCCCCGTGGCAAAGTACTGAGCAATGCACAATTATTTGTCAATAATAAAATGGCCAAATAAACATGCAGCTATCACAAAAGAAGGATGAATGAGTTAGAGGCAACTCTCAGTATGTTCACATGAAGAGATATGATACTATCGTATATACTGAGTGCAGAAAGCAAGTTGTGGGAAAATGTCTATACTATGATCTAAGTTTTGTAAAAACACGAACAAACAGAACCAAACCCAGGACGCATGTCTGCTCTGCATGTGTGTATGTTACACGAACTTGAGGAAGTGCAGTTTAATGGTGTAAGTTGTCTCAGGACCTAAGAACAAGAGGGAGTGATATTTAGCTTCTTGTTTCTCTGTCTTTGGTTGTTTTGCTTATTACAAGAATCTTCTTTTTTAATTAAAAGCAATTGAGTAAAGGCAATTTTAAAGGGAAAAAAAGGGACAAAGTGCTTAAAACACTCCTATGACTCACTGGGCCCACAGGTTAAGTCTGCTCTCTTTAGCTGACTTACACGGCCCCTGGGATCTGGTCTCTGCGCACAGCACCAGCCTTTCTCTTCACGCTCCTGTTTCCCTCTGCTCTCCAGCTGTACGGGACCAGGAGCATTCTTGACACCAGGCTAGACTCCCCATACACCTTGACCTCACTTCCTGTGGGACTCTCTGAGGCTGTGCAAGGTACTCCCTACCTATTCCTCTTGCACCTTGTACCTGTGTCCCTGGTGGCATTCTTGGCCTCCCTGTGATCACCTATTTAGTTTTATTCCCTACTAGGCTCTAAGTTCTAAGAGGGCAGGAGTAGTCTCATGGTATCCCCTGTGCCTTGTCTAGCTCGTTGTAGGAGATAAATACAATAAACGTTTGTTGAATGAAGAGATAAAAGAAGAAAGAAATGAATGAATGAATGAATGAATGCCAAACATTAAAGGTACAAAGAAAACACACTTTGTGCCCTCAAAATGTGTGGTAGAAAAACAGGCAAGCAAACAGTCTAGTTATAATATAAGAAGATAATTATCATCACAGGAGAGAGGGAACATAAGCTACTCAAAATTGCTTGGGGATAGCCGGGCATGGTGGCGGGTGCCTGTAGTCCCAGCTACCCGGGAGGCTGAGGCAGGAGGATCGCTTGAGCCCAGGAGTTCGAGGTTGCTGTGAGCTAGACTAATGCCATGGCACTCTAGCCAGGGCAACAGAGTGAGACTCTGTCTCAAAAAAAATAAAAAATAAAAAATAAAAAATAAAAAAAAATTGCTTGGGGAAAGTCTTTCACAAGTGAGGAAGCACTTAATCAAAGACTTGAAGGATGAATAGACATTTACCGGGAATGTAAGAGGATGGAGTGATGTTTCTGGCACAAGGGTCAGCTCCTGCAAGGGCACAGAGGCATGAAAGAGCATGACATATTCTGAAAACCTCAAGAGAAATTTAGCATTGCTTAAGCATAAAGTTCAAGGATGAGGAAAGGAGTACATGAAAGATAACAGAGGGAGGCAGTCGCACTGAAACCAAATCACTCACGCAGGGCCCTGCAGGTGATGCCTGTGGGTTTAGAGTTTGTAATGAAGGTAGACACAGGGGACTACTGAGGACGGTTTAAGCAGGGGCATGACATGGCGGGCTTGAGATCACACTGGCAGAATAAGGGTGAGTTAGTGTGGGGATAGGAGACGATGTCAGATAAAGGGAAATTGGCCAAGAGCACAACAGAAAGGAGGTAAAGTTATCAACAGAGGAAGGACCAGTGACAAAGGAGGACCTCCTACAAAGGAGGTCGAGCTGATGTGACTTGTGCTTCCGGGATGTGGCATGGGGAGGGAGTCACAATGACCCTCGGATTCCTGATTTGGCAACTTGTTTCATATATTACAACGAGAAATACTAGAAGAGAGGGTAGTCAGAAAAGTAGAAAACAATGAGCTTGGTTTGGGCTGTGCTGAGTATATTTGTTTCCTAGGGCTGCCAGAACAAAGTTACACAAACTGGATGGCTTAAAACAACTTAAATCTATTCTTTTGTAGTTCTGGAGGCTGAAAGTTCAAAATAAAACTGTCAGCAGGGCCATGATCACTCTGGAACCTGTAGGAGGGAATCCTTCCTTCCTCGCTGCCTCCTGTCTTCTGGCAGTGGCCGAAGATCCTCGGTGCTCCTTGGTTTATGGCTGCATCACTCCAGTCTTGGCCTCTGTCATCTCACAGCCTTCTGCCTGTGTGTCTCTGTCTTCATATGGCATTTTTCTCTGCTTATAAGGACACTAGTCATATTGGATTAGGGCCCACCCTCACGACTTCTTGATTACATCTGCAAAGACTATTTTCCAGTAAGGTCACATTTACTAGTACTGCAGGTTAGGATTTCAACACATCTTCTGGGAGGGGACACAATTCAACCCCCAACAGTTCGGAGTTTGTGTCTGAAGGGCCATAAGACTTTCAGGTGACGATGTCCAGGAGGCCTCTGGATAGATGGAGTTGAGAGGCCAGGGGAGAGACCTGGGCTGTGTATCTTTATTTAGGATCTAGCAGCAAAAAGACACAGCACAGGGCGCTCAGAGCAAGGAAATGAATGGCCTGAGAACAGAAACCTTGGGAAAGGTCACAGTTAAGGCCAAAGTGCTTACGTCTGCAAGGGACCCTGTGCATATGGCTGTGACTAAGCTGGCCCATGTCCTTCCTTTCCTAGGAGCTGACCTTCATCCACTAGAGTGCCAGACTATGTTTTCTGTCGCATGCTTCTTTTATGTCTGAATTCCCCGCCCCCCCCAGGATTCAACACTGCTTTCCTTCCTCATGCAGGAAGCACTGAGCCCTGCAGCCATCTTGCGAAAGCCGGGCTATTACAAGATATTGTTGTGGCAGCCGCCTCCCTAAAGTCAGCACCACAATACAGCGTTGGTAAAGCAAACAATGTTGACTTGTTTGTATTTCGTATTTCTTCCGAAATGAGCTGGTAGTTTTGTAATAACACTGAGGAATTACACGGCAGTGCACCATCAGAACATTCCTGCATGGCCATACAAGTATTGTCCCCACTGTATACAGTCCTTCCCCTCCCATCTCCCACCTCACCCCCAAGAAAGTCTGCAGAGCCAGCTTCAGGTATCAGAGAAAGCTGCGATTCAAGAATGAGATTGGAGGTCAGGGCAGACAGGAACGAGTCAGCCAAGGGCCTCTATACCTGTGCCTCTGGAAGGTGTGCCTTTCACGTAGGGCAGAACAGTGGAATGTTCTCTCCAAGAGTGCAGGGTGCTTGGCTGGCTGGTTCACTGCTCTAGTCTCAGCACCCAGCAGGCTCATGATAGACATTCAACAGGTATCTCCAAGCCGTGGGTAGCCTAGGATGTGAGTCATTTGTCTACACTGGGATCAGGAGGTGTCCAGCCAATGCAGGATTCTCACTCTGATGCTGGATGAGCAAAAGATGCTAACTCTGTCATCTTTTCTCTTTTTTCGGCAGCCAGGCCTACTGCAATATGGCAGCTCTGAACCTCACACTACTTGCTCCAGCAAGATCCACCCTTTCTGCCCCTGGGAAATGAAGAACAAACAACAGCCAGAGTGACTATTGCATTATGACTTAATAAAAACATTGGCTAATATTTGTAAAGTGCCTGTAATAGAGCAGGCTCTGTGCCAAGAGCTGTATATTCACTATCTCAGGTAAGTAACGCTTTTAATGACTTTATGAAGTAGATGCTATTCCTATCATCATATTAAAAATGGAAAAATGAAATTTAAAAAGATGGAAATTACCCTGTACAAGGTCTCACAGCTGAAATGTAGTGCTGGGAGTGTTTGAACCCAGACTGTCTGGCTCCGGAGCCCACTCACTGAACCCCTTCACTGTACTTGTGAGCTTTGCTGATCTCTTGTTGAAGCTTCTTCTACACTTGTTGCATATTTAGCTTATGAGTTATTGCCCAAGAGATAGGGCAGGAATGATGTTGATGGTTAGGAAGCCTTCAGGGCAGCGGTCGGTTGTCAGGTTTCAGAAATTAGAATAGGACTTTGGCTTTGAGGAGAAAAGCAGCAGTGTGTTTAGAGGGAAATGCAGAGGAGCCTGGGAGCCCAGGGTCCTTGCTGCCTGCGAGCTCTGCGTCTGTCTGAGCTAAGCTGAGCTGTCGCCATATGCAGGTCTACAAAGGACATGGACTCACAGAATGGGCTTCTGTGTCAGTCAGCAAATTATACATGAGAACCAGTGATTCAAAGCGTTTGCAGATTGGCAGGAATCTCAAAGTTAATCCAGCTAGACTCTTTGATTTCACAGGTGAGAAGCCTGAGGCCCAAAGGTCAGAGTAGGGATTGTGGTAGGTTAAAGGTGACCATGAATTCCTTGACACTTCTCCTATTGAAACATGGGACCTATATCCCTCCCCCTGAATCTGGGCAGGCTCCTTAACTGCTTGGCCTGCCTAAGTGACACTGTGCCAGTTTCTGGCCTCAGGCCTTGTGAGACCAGCAACTTCCATTTCCCACTGTGGGAACGTGGACTTTTGGAACCCAGATGCCATACCATGAGGAAGCTTGAGTAGCCCCATAGAAACACACACGGGAAGGAACTGAGGTCCCTGTTCAACAGCCTCTGTTGACTGTCAGTATTTTGCAGCCAGCTCGAAAGTAGATCCTACAGCTCCATTCAAGCCATCCCTGTTGGAAATGCATGGAACAAGAATAGCCATCTCTGCAAAGCCCTGCCCCAAATGCAGATTTATGAACAAATTAAGTGCTTATTGCTATGTTAAGCCACTAAGTTTTGGGACGGTTTGCTATGTAGCTATAGATAACCAGAGCTAGGACTAAGTAGTGGGCATTGTGACTCTCAGCCAGTGTTTCTTTCACTCTATTTTGTTGGTGTTCAGTGGCTCTTTTTGGGCCACTAAACAGTCTCAGTGGTCAGTGAAGTTGGAAAGGTTGGTCCATTAACATGCATGAAGACTGCTGGGTGATTAAACATCTTCAGCAAGTCACCATACTGAATGATCATGAGAATCCTTGGGATGTGAGGGTGAGGGGTTTTGTCCTTCACTCAAACAATTCTCTGACTTTCCAACACCAACTGGGAATCCTACCATTCAATTCAGTTCTCACAGAAACTACCCAGAGTTAACATCTGACTCCACAGGTTTAACACATTGACTGCCGTGTGAGTTGTATTTAACTCAGGCTAGTTTTGAGCCCAGGGCCCTATGAAGCAAAACC
>CAUYSK010027993.1:0-18749 GCA_963575035.1 Avahi laniger
CTGGAGTGGGATTCTATCCGAAGAGAACCACTTAGCCCTCACACAAGGACCTGTAATGATTCACCACAGGGACTTTTGGATACCCTTTCTGTACAGCTCTCTCATCTTAGATATCCAGCTGTACAATTTGATGGCTCCCAAAGTCCAGAAATCTAGTATCTCCTTCCTCAGTTCAGCAGTATCACTATTCATTTGCCTTCATATTTTGCACCAGAGAGAAGTTTCTAGGCAGAAAACTGAAGCCATCATGGCACAAGCATCCGGCTCACTTTGTGGGTTTTCTTTCTCCCGATGATCACCTTTCTTCTCTGCTTATTGGTCTGTATCTGAAATGTTTTCTTTCATATATTTTATCTTGTTTTACAATAGTTTTTATGAAGAGATTGAGTCTTGTGCCAGTTATTCTATCTTGAGAGAAACAGAGATTCCACCAGAGTAAAATGTATCAAACACAAATTAGTCAAATCTCCTTCTTGATTATTTCATTGAATACCCATTGCACGCTTGGAATAAATCTGTATTCTTTACCAAAGCCTGCAAGTGTCTGTATCATTTACCTTCTGCCTCCTTTCTAATATCATCCCGTAAAAATCCTCTTGCTCACTTTATTTCAGACACACTGATTTTTTTCTTTTTTCAAATTCTGAAAATACTCAACTGGTTATAAAACTGTAGGAGCAAAAAGGTAATACTTTTTCCATGCCCATCATAAGGGTCATGGCCAACACTTCTATTGCAAAACACAGGTTGGCAAGAGAAAACCATAAAAAATAGATTCATCAAAGTTTTACATGGCATTAGAGTTTTTAGAAATGAAGACCCAAAGACACAGAGAAAACTGTATTTTTATGCTTAGTTCGTTGAAGAATAGACAGCAATGTAAAAATGTGATTGGATAAAGGGGTATGATCAGATGATAATAAACCGAGGGGGAGAACCCAGGAAGGCCCATTTGTTCAGATTCTTCTTGGCTTCTCTGTGTAGCATTTCTTCCTGAGGGTAGAGGACAGGAACCCTGTCACAATGGGTCTTCAGGGGAGAAGGGACAAAGTCAGAGAGTCAAATTTCCAGGTTTTATGGATTGCTTTTGGGGAGAGGACTTCCAATTTTTGTGAATTACCTTGAGGAAAAGGAATTCTAGTTTCTATGGCTCCGTTGGGGAATAATAAAAGGGCTGGAGACAGGAGGGAGGGAGAAGGTCAGAGAGAACTTCTCAATTCTAAGGCCCTTCCAACCGCTTTCAACTCAAAATACTCAGCATGCCAAGGCACCCACTTTGGGTTATCATGTTCTGAGCCCCAGCATTACTATTTCAACATCTTGACAAAGGACTTTCCCTCCATATGAAATTATTTTTCCTGAATCTACCTATTAACTCTTCTTTTAATCTTCAGGGAAAATGCCACTTCCTAATAGGAACCTTCCCTGACTGCCTATAACCTGTATCTCCTTTTCTCATAATCCTATTTCTTTTCCTTTATGGTCCTTACTGCTATATTATCCAAATATTTATGTGAATATCACTAGAGAGCATATATATTTGGATCTAGAACAGCCCGTGGCATAAATTCTAGTCTGAGTCCAAATCTGAGTCCGAAGGCAGAATGCTGATGTCCCAGCCCAAAGACAGGCAGAGAGACGGAGAGAATTCTCTCTTACTCAGCCTTTTTGTTCAAGTCAGGCTTTCAATAGATCCGATGAGGCTCACTCACACTGCGGGAGGGCGGACAATCTGCTTACTTAGTCAACAGATTCAACAGATTCAAACGTTAAACCCATCCAAGAACTCATCACAGACACACACAGAGCAATGTTCAGCAAAATATCTAGGCATCCCATGGACCAGTCAGGTTGACACATAAAATTAACCATCGCACTCAGAAAATACCTGTCACATGAATAAAAATAGTTGCAATTTAGAGGATACGGGGAGTTAATAGCATAAAAAGTGCAAAGAGCATTCTGGACAGATGACACTCTCCATGCAAAAGCATGGACGTGTGAAAGAGTTTGATGTACTAAAGAAATGAAAGAAGTCAACCTGCCTGGAGATTATCGAGTCAAATGGAAAGTATTACGTGATGAATTCTGAGAGGTGGCAAAAGAGCCAGATGATGTAGGACTCAATAGGTTCTTGTTATTCAAAGTGTGGTTCTCAAACCATCAACGCTGGCATCCCTTGGGATCTTATTGAAATGTACAGCTTCAAGCTTCACCCTAAACAAACGTAATCGGAATCTGCATTTTAATAAGATTGCAGTATAAAACATATCTCAGCTATGTAAATTTTATTGGACTTGGAGATGGCTTATATCTTGGTGATGATGAGTCAAGGATGACTCTCAGACTCCATGCTTTGATCAAAGAGTTAGTAAAGGAGCCACTTATTTAGATGTAGAGCTTGTAGGAAGGCAAACATGGCGGACGTGGGTGAGAGTGCGCATGCGCACACCGGACTTACGCTTGATGGCGCGTTAAGGTTTCCGATTTTGCCTTGCTCTGTCTGAATTGACAAAGAGACACCTAAGCAATGATGTCCATTGTGCAGGATATAAACTTCTGGGACTCATTAAAGATAAGTGGGCTGCTTTCAAGAGGAAGTAAAGTAGAAACATGAAAATAAGTTAGAAGAATATTGGTTGGTCCGAGTGCAGTGGTGTTTAGAACTAACTGATCACAACCTCTTACAGATTCCTTTGTTCCTTCTCCACTCCCATTCTTCATTTGATCAGCCTTTAAAAAAAAAAATGAAAAAGAATATAAGTTAGAGTAATATCAAGCAGTTCAAGTAAATGATAATGATTTTAAAAGTAAGAATTTAAAAAAATTAAAATTTAAGAGACTGAACTACTGAAAATATAAAACTCATTCAACATAGGCTAAAGGACAGAGAGAATGATCAAAGATAAGTCCGGAATTTTCACTTTGTATAATTAGAATAAGGAAGTGCTAACAGATGGGGAATGCATAAAAATGCTTAAGTGCATATATAATATGCTCTGGAAATAATAAATTTGAAGAGACAATAGGATACTCATGTGAAAGATGATTCTGTGTGTATATATACATGTAAGTGTATATATGCAGGTGTATCTATAGATATTTGTGTATCTATGCATATCTACATATCTATAGATTCATCTCCATATGTATGTTTTGTATATATACACATATATTACACATATGTATGTGAATGCATGTATAAAAGTGGACCTTGGAATGTTAAATCAGAACTTAGGTATTTAGAAGCCATGTGCATGAAGATAATAGTTTAACCATGAGAGTAGAGCTTCATTTTCATTGGCTCTGTTGAATTCCACTTCTATTCAATGTATTATGTTCATTAAAGTCAATACCCACTCAAAAGGCTGACTGGTCATTGGTTAACTGGCATCCAGCCCAAGAAGATATATTGAGAAAACAAATAAACAAAATACAGCCGTGAAAAGGAGTGAGATAAGGTATTAAGGTGAGTGGTTAAGAGATTATTTTTTATTTTCCCTGATAGAAAAATCTCTACAGTTTTGAAAGAGAAATGAATCATTTGATACAATGGGATAGACTGAAATTGCATGAGAAAAAGGAATAAAAATTAATGTGGCATGACTCTAGATCTGGTGGAAAAATTGCCTGGAGATTAAGATCAAAGAGATTAGCACTGGGGAAAAGAAAGGATGGTATTCATTGAGACAGTCCCCCATAGAGCCAGTTAAAATATTGAAATACATTCTCACAGGTTGGCAATTTGCTTTTGCTGTGAGTCTTTAAAGGATGGTCCTCACCACACACATACATATTCCAGCTGCCTCTGCCCATCCCTCAACTTCCCAGGATCAAGGAACCAACAGGTTAAAGCTTGGGTAGTGATGGGCTGTTTATATTTTAAATCTGTGTGTTACTTGTGTTCACTCTTATTGGTAGATGCTCATCACGGGAGATGGGCTGGCTGGCCCTTGCTCTGCAGACACCCAACACAGGCAATCCTGTGACATCCAATCTGGTGACAGGGCACATAATATAAATAATGTCACATAATGCAACTGGAAGGTACTAATTAAACCTACAGAACATCCCACCCTCTTGGCTATTAACAATATTAAATATATTAATAAAATAAGATCCAACATTATTGGGCCATGGCCTATACCTATATTAGCTCATTTGAGTACAATAATTGCTCAATTATATCGAATGCTATAATATCACAAATGAAAATCTGAAGTATCTTGAGATTAAAAAACTGCAATGAGAGAGCTTCAATTTGAACCCTGGCAACCAATAACAGAGCTCCTACTTGTAATTGTACTAATGCTGTTAATCTGGTCTGGAATAAAAGATTCAGCTCGGTTTTATAGATTTCCTGCCAATAAATGAGTTATGTGCATAGTTAATAATAGAAATAATACGTTAAAATATTAGGCATAATTACATGGAATAGAAAAAGAGTGAATTTAATAGTTGCTAATTCAGCGGAAGCTGAGGCAAGATTCAGGACCATGAAAAAACATCACGCATGGTGGATGCAAAGGGGACAAGATTGGCAAAGCTGCATTTAAGCCTTAAATGTGTCAAGAAGAAACTGTGAAGGACTCATTTTAAATGGTCGTGGTCTTTTTATATAAAAGTATGAAGTCATCTGAAGAGAGAAGAAAGAGTTCCAAGAAGAACTAGAAAGTTTTGGAAGCAGTGCAGAAGCGAATGGTGTGGGAACATTCCAAATCCTTCATCATGTAGCAGCTACCTTCAGTTATGAAGTGATTCTGACAAAGAAAATGGTCATCCTTTCTCTTCTTATGCACCCTAAACAGGGAGTTTGTTACAGGGAGTATTTTACACATCATTCTTAGTTTCAGGAATAAACAGTTTTCCAAATGTGTAAGATTGAACAAAAGCTTAGAAATAATCCATAGTGACATCTACTAAAAAGAATCATTTAACCCCATTTTTGCTCCTCCGAAAGCTTTGTTACACTCAGCATGCTAATGTCGCTTATGACTTTTATGTTTTCATAGAGTATTAAGTTGTTTTTTCAACAAATAGCAACTTACATATTAAACCACTTATCCACTCTCACAGCCCAAATGCACCTGTAAAAAATACATCATAAGGTTTCATATGCTCATTTAAAGGAAGAAAACGTTGAAGGCTGGATTAAGTAGGATATGAATGAGCGAGCAGAATAAACGAGTAAAATTTAATTAAGCAATTTAGCACTCCATAAAGAAACAGCAAAACATAAAAGCGAGATGTGAATGACGGGCTGGGGGGCTGCACTACAATTTTAATCTTCTAGGAACTTAGAAAGGGGGACTGGGTACAACAGACACGTTAGTAAATTTAAACACGAGTAGTCATTGAAGCAACCTTTACTCAGGGAAATTCTGTCCGTTGTACTCTTTTGTTTTGTGCAGGTGGAGCAAAAGAAATACGCGCAAAAGTAAGTTTGCATGCAACAAACAAATGATTGCAAGGCGTATATGCTTACGTTTGTTCCAACCAGACGGGAAAATTGAGGAAACAGATTCATTTGTTAACAGTCCAATTTACAGCACCGTACGTCTGCCACATACTGCCATTAACTACTCCCAATGAGATACTGAAAAAAAGAAAAAAGAAAAAGGAGCCCTGAGGTGAAAAATATAAGACACTTGTGCATCGAAAGGACTGAAAGCATGAACAGTATCCTTTATTTCCATAGCAACCATGTCAGCAAATCGGACTTGTATTTTTATGTCTCAAAATTATTGTAATACTGTGTTTCTTTTAATTAAATCAAACCTTGTCGTCAAGGTGTCTGTATGTAACCTGGCCATTTCTAATCTTAATTCCTACTAGCTCCCAAAGTTTTCCCAAGAATTTCCTGTAACTCAATCTATTTTAAATACTATTATTATTATTTTTTATTTCAGCATATTATGGGGGTGCAGATGTTTAGGTTATGTATGTTTCCCTTGCCCCCCTCCCCCCTAAGTCCGAGTTTCAAATATGTCCATTCTTCGGGTGATGTGCATTGCACTCTTTGTGTATTAAACATTTATATTCAAAAATCAAAATCAAATCCTTTAATATTTAACCATCGACTTAATCTCAGGCTCTTCTGGGCCTCACAATGACATATTCAGCAGGGTCTACGAAATTGCATTTCATTTATGTACATTCTTTACTTCATTTTCCCCTGATTGTTATTTTAATTTTGTAATTTAAATATTATGTAACTATACATTATATTATAATATATTATTCTTATTTATAATTTAATTTATATTTCTTTAATGACGTGTATCATGGTAAATTACTTCAAACATTTATGGCACAAGACAAGGAATAAGAAAGTAAGTAGGCAAATTAAAATATAGTATTTCAAAATATAGCAATGAACATCAAATTTAGTTTTATTTCCCTAAAGCGAGTAGAAAGTTTTCAGCAGAAGACCATATACTACTCTCCTCAAACTATCTTATGGGCCTTAAATAATCATAAACATGCAGTAAATTTTATTCAGATTAATCTGTGGATCACATCATTCATCTCTCTTTTTTAAATTTGCACAATTTCTCTAACTTATCTTGTTACTAATTTTATTATCTTTTTAAAATTACTTTTATATTTTATTTTAAAATAACTTCACACACACAAAAAGTTGAAGATATGATACAAAAAGCTCCTAAATCCTCTAGTTTTCATTCATTCTGATTCCCAAATTGTTAAACATTTTACCATGTTTACTCCATCACCCTATCTCTCTTTCTTGAGAGCAGGATGTAGAAACAGCACTTCACCATCCCAAATAATTCTTTACGCACGTCAGAAAAATAAAAACACAAAAAACATTTTACCACTTAACCACAAAACAACTACAATGTAGCCATTCAAATCAGAAAATGATACGAAACTACCACCCAGTTCATACACTTCCATTAAATGTTGCCAACTGTCCTGACAATCTGTACTTTTCCTTTCTGGTCCAGGATCCTGGATAGGACAGGTTTTGCTGTCCCGGTAAGTCCCCTGCAATCTGCTGTAGTTCCTTACTCTTTGTCCGTCCTGAATTTGACAGCTATATTCCTATTGCTTTTCACATGTTAGGAATATAGGCCTTTCCCATTTTATTTTTCACAGCCTTTTGATGACTTCTGTGTGGGGAGCTATTTCTAAGAAAATCCTAGAATCTTTTTCAAATGTAATGCCCGTTTCTCATCAAATCTCCACCCACCAGTTCTAGCATCCGCTCATGACGTCTTTCTGAATCAACCACCAAAATGAGAGCTGTCAAATGGTGACTTTCTATTTCCATCATTCCTTCTAAATTTATTAGTTGGCATTTCACTCTAAGGAAGAACTTTCTCTTTTCCCCTATTTATTTATATATTCGTTTGTTTATCTTTGTCTGGATGTTTACATTTACATTTTATTCATTAGATGTTAGCTCATTATTTTTAACATTTATTTTGAAGCTAAAATCGCCCAGATTTGGCCAGAGAGGACACCTCGAAGATGGACCCCTGTGTCCTGAGTATTTCTTTATTTTCTGACCCAATGAGATGTTCCAGGCTCATCTTCTCGTCTTGTACTATTGTTGCCTCAGCCTCAATAACAATCATTTTTCTAGGAAGCCCTGGCTTCTTTAGTTGAAGACGGGACCTGTAAATCACCATCTGGGTACCCAGTGAGCTTCTCCTGCTGTAGCATCACTACTTCTAATGTATTCTCAGTACAGCAACCAAGAAAATGTGTGTGTGTGTGTGTGTGTGTGTGTGTGTGTGTGTGTGTGAGAGAGACAGAGAGGGAGAGAGAGAGAGAGAGAGAGAGAGAAAGGAAGAGAACAATCTCCGTATTTTTTAAGGGAAAACAAAAACAGTCTGCTTTTCTACATATTACTTTTGTTTCTTTTTATTTTTCTATGTTCAGCATTTATTTATTCATTCATTTGGACAGTACTTGAGCTGCCCAAGTTGTACATTAATAATTCACCCTGGGAAAGAAGGGGTTCTTTTTTTTTTTTTTTTTTTACACAAAAAGTGGAAAAGAAAAGACTGGAACAACAGTTTAAATATTTAGCCGACACTAAATAATGTTTCTATCCCAAGTATTGTTCTATATAATTTACATACATAAATCATTTAATCCTCTTAACAACCATATGAGGAACATATGATTCTTTTTATTTTACATATTTTACATTCACAGAAAAATTGCAAAGCTAGTACTTAGGTTCCAGTCTGTCTCTCATCCAGTTTACCATTTCACCTTATTATGATACATTTATAAAAACTAAGAAACTGACACAAGTATATTACTATTAACTAAACTCTAGCATACATTAAAGTTCACTCTTTGATGTATAGTCCTGTGGGTTTTGACAAATGTATAAAGTCATGCGTCTGCTACCTCAGAACCATACAGAACCATTCCTTCACCCTAAAATTCCTCCTGGGCATTCTCTCCGAGTCAGTAGCTTTTCCTTCCCCCATTCCCTTGTTTTCTATAATTTCTACCTGTTCCTATAATTTTTACCTTTTCCAAAATAGCATATGAATGGAATCATGGAATATGTAGATTTGGGGATCTGTCTCCTTTCAACTGGTAAAATACCAACAACCGGTATTAAACATTCATGTTGTTTAATGGATCAATAATTGATGGATCAATAGCTCATTCCTTTTATCCTAAAATAATATTCCGTTGTATGGCTGTACCACTGTTTGTCAGTTTACCTATTGAAGCGTGTATGGGTTGTGTAAGAGTCGAAATATGTCATACATTTTCCTTACCCATTGCAAGGGTCATGCATGGCCAACCCTCCTAAAATAAAAGACAGATTAACAAAAGAAAATTATAACAAATTTATTTAACAAAGTTTTATGTGACATGGGAGCCTTCAGAAATGAAGATCCAAAGACCCAGGGAAAACTGTGTGTTTTTATGCATAGGTTTGATGAAGAATGGCTAGCCATTTAGAAATGTGATTGGACAAGAAGAGTATAATCTAATGGTAATAAACAGGGGGAAATTAGCAAAGAGTGTTTTCTCAGATTCTTCTTGGTCTCTTTGTGTGGCATTCTTCTCCCTCCCCCTGGATATGGGGCATGGTCCTTTGAAATGAGGGTCTTATGGCCTCCTTTCAGGGTGGGTATGTCAGAGGTAGCCTCTCTAGGTTTTATGGCTTGCTATGGGGAAGAGGAGTTGTGGTTTCTACGATCTGCTTTAGAG
Organism: Avahi laniger; assembly: GCA_963575035.1. Classification (NCBI taxonomy): domain Eukaryota; kingdom Metazoa; phylum Chordata; class Mammalia; order Primates; family Indriidae; genus Avahi; species Avahi laniger. The sequence goes on from CAUYSK010027993.1 coordinate 9,211, forward strand.
AAGAGAATTCTAGTTTCTATGACCTTCTTTGGTAGTAAAACCAGGGCAAAAGAAAGGAGAGTGGGAGAAGTTTGGAGAAACTTCTTGCTTCTGAGGCCCTTCCAAATTCTTACAGTTCAAAGCACTCTGCGTGCCAAAGTACCATACTTGGGGATATCACGTTCTGAGCCCCAACGGTTCCTTCAAGTTTTTGTCTATTATGGATAAAGCTGCTATCAATATTCTCGTACAGATTTTTCTATGGATATAAGTTTTCACATATCTTGGAAAATAACTAATAGTGTGATTTCTGGGATGCACGGTTAAGTCTTTGTTTAACTTTATAAAAATCTGTCAAATTCTCTTCTAAAGTGGCTCTACCACTTCATAATCCCATCAGCCATGAAGCAGAGATCCTGTTATTTCTCATCCTTGCCAGCATTTGTTATTGTCAGTATTTTTTTCCTATATTAGCTATTCAAATAGATGGGCAGTATTATCTCATATCTCATTGTGGTTTTAATTTGCATCTCCTAATGACCAACGATGTTGAACGTCTTTTCATGTTCTTATTTCCCACTGTATATCTTCTTGCCATCTGTATGTTTACCTATAAAATGGTTATTAATCTTATTATTAAGCCTTTGTACAAATGATAAAATTGAAAATCAGATAAATTCAGGATTTACTCGATGTTGTTGGTAAGTGCAGTAGAACTCCACTGCTCTACTTTGGAGTAGCATACCTGTACAGACGATAACAACCCAATTAGAGAAATAGCATTCAGTTCTAAGATACAGTATTATATTGCCTTCCTATCAGACCTCTAATGGTTAAATAAATAAACACTATACAAAATAATAAATTAGAGAAACACTTTACAAAATCAGAAATAAATAAGATATAAAAACCTGTGATATTAAATCTAAATAATATTATGAAGAACTCTTAGTCACAATGTAAAAGAATTCAATTAACATAGATAGTTGTTGCTTTGCAAGAGGGTTGTACACTAGGTTCTTTGAATTAATTCTGTACTTTCAGTGACTTTCGAAAAAAAGTATTAAAATAATGATCATGTCATGCTAAATGTTAAGTAATATAGTGCATACGTAACACTATATTTATTCCTAGGCATCTGCTGACTTGATATTTGCATTCCCAATATTTTGTTTTCTGGTTTTTTTTATCTGGACATATATAATGTGATATGTGGCTGAGATATAATGTAAATGTATGCTAATATTTGCTCAGCTTGAGATGTGATATTACTCCCATTTTTTAAGTTCATGTGTATAAAATGAAGGGCACCTACACAACCATAGATGGACATAGGCTATTTTCAACTTTATGTAATATAACCAAGGGCTCAGAAAGGAGTTTTTTATTTTAATATATTCACTAACATATTTCATTTATTTTTACTGTGGTGTCTTCATGTACTGAAGTTGTGAAAATCTATGCCTTATATGTTATTAGATTAAGTTAAAAAAATTGTAGTTCTTAATTGTAGCTTTATGCTACCTTCTCATTGTAATTTTTAAACTAAATTACAAGCTAGTTCCCTCATATGTTATAACTAGAATCGCTATTTTTATTTACAATGCTAGAATTGTACAATAGTGTATTGCTCTGGATCAGAAACTTTTTTACAAGAAAAAAATATTTGACTCTTCTGTGTAGGTGTATTCTTAAAATAAAATTTTAATTTTTAATTATAGCTGTTAAAACTTCTCATTAAATTTTGTGTGTATCTGAAATTGTTCCCAGATGTACCAAATTAAATATTTTTAAGATATGTCATTTGTAAGTAATAAAGATTTTAATATTTTATAATACATCCAATAATCATCTAAGCAAATTTTACTAATTCTCTAAATTATAAATTTTTTCTTAAATTAAGTATGTATATATAAAATACATATACACACACACATACACACACACATATATATATGTATCTTGGCCTATTCACTGACACAAAGATATAATTAATAAACATTATTTAATAAGGAGAACTATGAATGCATGAGTTTATTATAGAATTATTCACATTTTATGAAAAAGATGTCAACTAATCACTTTATAGAAAAATCATGAAAATTTTACATGAAAATTCAAATGTATACAAAATAATTAGATTGTTTTTACTAATTTTATTTCTCATGGTTATGCTACATAATTTAGTTTGGGAATGTTTTTTTTTTTTAATCAATGGGAGATTAGAGTGAAAAAATGTAAGTGAGGGTCTCTGATATGCAATACCTTGAAAACTCTTTTTGATATTGGAATAACACTACACTGACTTTCTATAAAAGTCATTTTTTTAATCAACACATCACAACATGTAATTTAGAGCAGCAGCTGCTGACTACTTTAGTATATATACACATACACACACATGCTTTTATTTATTTTCAGAGTGTATCACAATCCCTCACATCAAATACTGAAAAGACAGGAACAAATTGAGGTCTACAAACACTTATTTGCAAACCACCATTCATTTTTATGATCTATAACACACTATAAAATATGGTCGATGATTTGTTATTTGGGTCATTTGTATTTGTTCTCTCATGGTTCAGAAGAGAATTAACTACCTTATTGTTGTTTTAGATTAGTTTTTCTTTTTGTCTATGTGTTCTCCCGATAATATGTGTCTTGTTCTCTTAGAAGAACCAATGTCAAAATAAAATGCTGCAGATACTGATAAATTTTATTTTTTCAAAAATCTGAATTCATCTGCTAAGGTATACCAGGAGATAATAAATTGTATGTTCGATGAAAATATAGTTAAATAGATTGGAGTCGATACTGTTTGCTTCCGTGTAATTTAAGTGGAGGATACACAATATCCTAGGATTTGGGAGAAGGATAATATTAAATAATTGGTAGTGGAATCCAATCAAACCACAGACAAATGGCACTTTTTGATGCCAATAAAAGCAAGCAAATATTTAGGTCTTGATATATTCTTTCACCTTACCAAAAACAGAAGATAATTTTTCCTTTCCTTCCACTGAGTAAAAAGAGTAGCTGAAAAAAATATGTGTGACACTAAGCAGATTTTTTTAAAATAGCAGAATCGGAAAATTTGAGTCAGAGGTGCAAATATGGGTGGAGAGACACTATAGATTGCTTAGAGAACAAGGTGAAACAAGTGTGTTAAGTCTTTTGGGACAGAAAAAGATGCTGGTATATGTTTAACACATCCTTTCTGCCAATAGAAGTGTTTGATTTGCATGGAGTCTCTTCTTGCTTCTGGGGGAAGGCGCCAGATGGTCGTGGGAGGTAGAAAGGTAGAGTTCGTCCACATTTAGTATCACATCATTCAGATACAAACTTGAATGAGAGTCACACAAAGTGTACCCCTGCTCAATCCATTATTTACTACCCAGAGTATCAGGTCAGGCCACAAAGTTCTCAACCTTATAGTGTCGATGACATTTACCATATAGGGTAATTATGAGAATTCGATGGAACGATCCATAAAAATACCTAGAATACTGGCAAACACGTATAAAGTATTCAATAAAATTTTTCCTAACTTTTTTCCCCTTAATCTTCCCTGCCTTTATTTTTCTTTTCATGGGAGGAGGCATGGTCAAACTCAAAATACTAAATTAAGATATTTAGTGGGACATTTCATATTTTAATCTATTTAATGAATGATAAGTGCACATTACTGTTCAATGTAACAGAACATCCTTTTCCAAAGTAGAAAACCAGAGAGATTAAATGACTTTCCTAAGACTTCAGCTTCATTATGTCAGAATTAGGTAAAAATTCAATTTTGTAATTTTTTATGCTTCGCACTTGGCCTTCAGATTTATTAGATTAAGTTACTTGTAGAACACCTAGTGTCCTAAACACTGCTATGCAGATATTCTCAGTGTCAATATGATTAATTAACTGTTTCTTTTTAAGTGGAGTCACATTTTCATTTATGTGACAGCCAGAAAGAGAAACGGGTTCTACCATTTTTCGAAGTTATTTTTCAACTTTATTTGATACATTTTGATTTCAAAAATTCATTCCATTTTGTTAAAATTAAACGTGAAAATTAAATAATCTGACAGGCAGATAAGACTTCATATCCACAGTGCCGTAGTGGTTATAAAAGTGAGGGTGGATAGAATCAGTCTCTCCTCTACTCTCATTGTGGAATTCTTATTCTTATTTTGTCCAAAGCTTGTCAAAAAAAAAAGAAAAAGAAAAAAAAGAAAGAAAAAGAAAAGAAAAGAAACCAAAAACAAATGATAAATGATTACTTATTCTTTGTCTTCTAACATGGTATTTTGTTAGTAAGATACTTCTGAAGCAAACGGATTCAAAGGAGGGAAGGAATGGAAAAGGGCAGGAGAAGAAAAATAATAAAAGAAACAAAAAAGGAAAGAAATGGAGTAAACTACATTCTGAAAGCCAACAAGGCATAGCAAGTCAAGTACATATTAAGATAAGTAGTGACCAAATGTTTCAGAGTAAATAGGATGACAAATCACTTATTATAAATACCTAAATTTTTAAAAATAAATCTAATTAAAAGGTTATCTTATATAGATAAAGCAGAACAATAAAGCCAATGTCAATGTGGCCAGAATTAGGGATCGGAAATAAATATATGCATAAATTGAAGCATTTTTTTTTAAGCGAGAAAATTAAAAGGGAGTTATGATCTAAGAGAAAGGGAAACTTGAGTAGAGTCACACACAGTGTAGAGATAGTGTGGTCGACCTGAGCATTCTGACTTAATGTCTAGTCATTAATCAATGTTACTTCTAAAAATATTTTTTGCAGATCATGAAGGCTCGTGTTGTTTGGAATCACTTACAATTTATTTCCGCCCTTTTTTATCCACTGGTGTAACGAGGTGAAGGTGTTTTGTGGACATTATGTACTTAATGAAAATTTAATGAATGAATAAATTAATGGATAAATAAATGTAAAAGATGCATATAATCTTAAGGGAAGTAATTTACTTCTTAGATGTTACCAAAGTATCCCCATATTAGGTAATACTTAACTTTATATAGTCCTTATTATATCTAATCATATACAGAAAGAATTTATTTATAGCAGTATAATAATATTTTGATATAAATTAATACTCAACAAAATAGTATATGTCAGAAATATAGAAGGTACTTATCAATGTGTTAGTAGACTATCTAGCAATATAGAAAGTACTGGGAAATACTATATATATTTGCATATATTTGTCAATTTACCTAAATTATTTTTGGTTCACTTTTAGCCTTTTTAATTCTAGTATGTCTGAAAGGCAAATACTACATTATTTTTGGGGGGTGGAAGTATTAATATATAGACAGAGACAGAAAAAAATGTAATTGATAGTTATATTAAAAGTTTTAATCAACATAAAAAGAGTTTTTTTTGAATAAATTATATATTAGTATCTGAGTGGAGACAGTCTTTCTAGAATCTTGAAAGCTGGAGAAACATTTTTCAAGCACATACCCTGCTCCTAATGATTTTGATTTTGTTTTAAAAATCAGGGGAATCCAATTTTTAAGTTTGACATGTAGATTGTTCATGTAAGCTCTGGAATGTTGATGAAAAGCCAGGATAAGAGATATTTGGTGCAATCACATTTAATTTGTTTCCCAACTCTTGTACAAGGCTCCACCTAACGGAAGGGGTCACTGGTAGGATCTACTCCGTATGGAACAAAGCATCCCATGGATAAACCACTTCCATACCAATGCTGGGAGTATTTGTTGTGCCATTGTTGTTTTAATTATAGCCAAACAAATCAGAAATATTTTAATAAGTGTGTATACGTATATGTATGCATTTGTATTATTTCTTCTTGCAAAACTACTAACCTGAGAAAAATTGTGATATTGAATCAAAAGTTAAGAATATCAGTGTATATAGGTTGTAGATATAATTATATCAATGTAGATATAATTAAATTCCTATTAATTATAAAGTGATAACCCACCCAAGGTTTCCCTATACGGCAAACTCTCCCACCAACATTACAGATTTTTCATTTCTTATAGAAAAATACAGTACATAAAGCTGTGATTCCCAACATACAAATAAAAATTCTGTTATGAATTTGTTTGGGTGGAACCCTAAAATTTGCAGGTAGAAACTTAAATAATCTGTTGAACTATATCCCTAATAAATGAAATATTTTACAGAGCATTGCTATACATTAGCTTTACTCTTCAAACACATGAGCACTATGTAAACATAATTATTCTATATAGGCCAAAGCTACTGCTTTACAACTGGCTACAGATATTTTAGAAGTACAGTTCTGCATTATTTGTTGCTTTCTTTCGTGTAGCATCTTGCTAGAATCCTTTAGTTCTAAATTCTAATTTAAAATGGGTTTTTCTAATGTATTTACTTTAAATGCATATTTTCTATGGAATGCTGAGTTGATATGCCTTTTAGAAAGGAATCTCATGGTCAACAAATCCAGCTGCATCATTTTACAAAGGAAGAAACTTCTAAAAAATTGAAATGGCCATTTTCAGTGACACATCGATATTGGAAGCTTCGATTCTAGAATTCTAGGCTAATTTCCCTTTTGATAAAAAAGCTTACTGTCTCTATTATCAGGTAAATTTTTATTAGAAAGATCTTAAGTGACCACGTTTTGGTATTTAGTATATTTTCTTTAATTTAGTTAATGAAATATTTAATTAATATTTCCAATGTAAAAGTTGAAGCAAATAAAGGCAAAATAAACCACTATGTACATGGTTAATTTGTCTCAATAATGGGATAATGTTATAAGCTTTCAAATGCTTAGATATCTTTTAAGTTATCACATTATATGACCAAAGAAGGAATCGATGAAAACGCATAGATCAATCTTCTAACGAAGAGATTCTATAGTCAGTACGATTGTTTCTGCCATACCCGAAAAGAAAACAGGAGCAACCAGGAAGGTATTGAAGTTAGATGTATAGCAAAAGAAAGTTGGTGGTTTTAGAATTTTTAGACCAGGTCTCTAGCACCAAAATTTAGCTCAAATTACAATTCTCTACTTCTTTGGTATTCAGCAGCAACAATAGCCACCTGACAATCATCGGATACCTCCTGCTGCTTAAAATGTCCAAGAGAAAGAAACATGACATTGTGTCTCATTGTTTCATTTCAGTGAGTTTACTCTAGGGTCCTAAAAATAGGAGATAACATGACAAGAATTACCAATAACTTTGAAATATTATTTATCTATTTACCTCCTTTTTTTCTCACAAAATTTCTCTTTGTCATCTTTTAGAATGATTGCTGATTATTTATATGAATACAAATCTGCTGAGAAAAACTCATATTTAAAACGTGAAATTTTCTATCTACCATAAACAGGTACTATAGCAAGAATAAAACAAAAACAGGCCATTCATAAGAGTTTCTAAAATGAACTTATGAACATTATGTATAGCCAATATTAAGATACCCCACAGCAGGGTTTCAGTGTACTTTTGGAAAGCATTCCCTTATAATAAACCATAATTTCTCAATTATTATTACTATGCACATGAGAAAAATCATTGAATTAATGACAGAGAGAAGCAATCAAGAGCACAGAGGGTAATAAAGAAAAATCATGAAATCAAAATTACTCAAGATAGAAAATTGATGCATAGATACATTGATAAATGTAGATCTGGCCATGAGTAATGGCATGGGTCAATACCTTCACAAACGAGAGCAAAATCAAAAACCTAAATCTAAAAGAGAGAACCTCCAAAGCTACAGAATATGCATTTCAATCCATGGTGTATCCAATAACCATAATCAGTCAATAAAAGGCAAATATCCTGTGTGTGTGTAAGTATAACCAGCTATCTGTAGAACACGTGGTAAATACAATAGTCTCCAAGTATATGCATGATTTAGCAAATGGGAATCGATAGTCTTTTATTAGGCAAAGCAATATGTGAATCACCACTTAGAATGTTTTTTTTGCAAAAAAAAAAGACACTCACTTTAGCTTTCTAGTTATATGTTTCAAAAATCCCTTTGAAGAATAATGCTTGAAGCTGCAAAGTGATATTTTTAAGTTGAGTACAACAGACAATACTGAAAAGTCAGAAAATGTACTTAAACTTTAACTGTCCTTAATAGAAACTGATAAATGAAGTTAGTCTTTACATGTAATATATAGATAAAAATACAGTTTTGAATCATCTAACAAATAATTCAATCTAAACAATTTTTTTCTATTACAATTATATTTTAAATCAATTTTTAATCACTGAATACATTCAATATATTTGTGGCCCTTTCTACAAGCTAAAAAACTTTATCATAGTATCATTGTGAAACTTACACTAAGTTATTTTATATAATAAGAGAGTTAGATCTTTTCTAGCTTTCAGAATTTCAGGAAATATCATTAATTCATAGGATTTTATCAAGATTATTTAATATGGTTTATTTATTATATGTATATGTATATAGGACAGTCATTTTCGATACGTTTGGCAAAAAATTAAGATTTGCTAGATATTATTATGTGTTACCACAAAACATATTCCAAAGTAAAATAAGTGAGGAAAATGCAAATAAGTTATAAAAATTCCCTTCACTGTCAGACTTCAAAGAGCATTTTTAAATAATCAACTTTATCAAAATCATTCAAAATTGCTATATGTTCTAAAGAGTTTTCCGAGCTTATTTGACTAATATCCTTTTCAGATGACAAAAGATCAGTGTTCAACAGAAGTTTCTTTAGAAAAACACATTATTTTAGAAAGAATTCTGGGCTCTCTGTTTATAGCACAGCATAGCATAGTATAATTGGATTTCACTGCCGTATAGAAACCACGGATAGGACCTCATTTAGTCAATTAAACTACCTTTATATATTACATTTTGAGAACAAAAAGAGAAGATTATATATTATGAAGCTTTAAGAAGAATATAAGAATAAATATACACTTCTTTTTATTTTTTATTTTTTATTTCAGGGTATTGTCAGGGTACAAACATTAGGGTTACACTTTATGACTTTGCCTCACCCAAGTGTGGGTTAAAGACATGCTCTTCCCCCCCTACAGTGCTCCTCGTGTCCTTTAGTTGCGAATTTACTCCCCCCATCCCCCTAATACCTGGAGAGTATTTTTGCCGTGTGATCACCCTAGTGTTGATCAGTTAGTACCAGTTTGATGGCGAGTACAAATGGAGCCCATTCTTCCGATCTTGTGGTGCCTCACTTTGGATAATGGGCTTAAGTTTAATCCAGAAAGTATAAGAGGTTCTAGATCACTGTCATTTCTTATGATTGAGTAATATTCCATTGTAGACATATACCAAATTTTAATAATTCACTCATGGATTGACGAGCACTTGGGTTGTTTCCACATCCTTGCAATAGTGTATTGTGCTGCCATAAACATTCGAGTGCAGATGTCTTTATTATAGAATGTCTTTTGCTCTTTTGAGTAGCTGTCTAATTGTGCTATTGCTAGATTGAATGGTATTTCTATTTTTAGCTCTCTGAGGCATCTCCAAATTCTTTTCTACAGAGGTTGCACTAATTTGCAGTCCCACCAGCAGTGTAAGAGTGT